>VCCN01005916.1:3284788-3301073 GCA_006491835.1 Architeuthis dux | reverse complement strand
TTACTGGCTATTTTGTTGATACATTTGTTTTGTTTTTCTCAACTGATGCTCTTTATTGGCTACTTTGTTGATACATTTGTTTTGTTTTTCTCAATTGATACTCCTTTACTGGCTACTTTGTTGCTACATTTGATTTGTTTTTCTGAATTGATGCTCCTTTACTGGCTATTTTTTTGATACATTTGTTTTGTTTTTCTTAATTGATGCTCCTTTACTGGCTATTTTGTTGATACATTTGTTTTGTTTTCCTCAATTGATGCTCCTTTTCTCCTTTACAAAACATTTATTTCAACCCAAAACTTGATGGTTGAAATATGAGCAAAATCTTGATAGATGCACATGTTGGTGTCAGACCTTGTCATAATTGGCTAAAAAAAATAAGTACAGTGCATTTGTTTATTATCTCAGCTACACTGATCCTGGAAAAGAAATAATTCACAGTTATTTATGAGGCATATTTATAAATTTATCTGAATATGGATAAAGGTTACAGCAATTAGTTTTATCATTTATTTTTTATTAAATGAAGTATTACACATCATTATAATTAATTCATCTGTTACTTTTTTTCGCAACTCCACTTAGATCAGTATAGAGAGTAAGTTTAGAGGTTTGATTTGAACTTCTGCTCACTAAGTGTCTTCTTTAGCTCAATTGGTTGAACAGCAGGGTGTAAATCTGGCCTCCCTCCAGCATGAGGGATATGAGTTTGAGTCTCACTGGAAGCTGATTCTTTATTTCCAATCAACACTGTTTGCTCACTGCCACAGATTAGTGACCTGGAGTTGCAATAAAAAGCAAGAGAAAAATTAAGATGAAAGTAAATAGTAGTCATAAAATTAATAATAGAAAATGTTTATTCTAATATTGATTTTTCACCATGAAGAAAAACAAATTATTAATGCTGTTTAATGTTGTAAAACAGGTTTATTTTAAATATGACAAAAAAAGAGAAGCCATCTTTGTAAAACTAATCCTTCGTTTGTAAAGAGTAAAATCAAAAAAATGTTAGTTCCATTTATGAGGTTGTCATCTAATATCAATTATCTGCCTTGAGCACTAGAAGATCATGTTGACTTATATATTTATTCAACCACTTTTAAAAAGACTGATTTCGCTTCCCTATAAAAAGAGCTGCAGCTACCAGTAATCATTCATCTCAATTGATATGAAAGAACTGAATGTTCAATATAACTTATCAGGCATTAGCACTTATTTTTGTATTACAAAATAGAGTTGTATTTGCATAGAGATAATATGTTGGGTTATCGAGCTAAGTTTGTGGTTTCAAACTAAACTTGCCAGAGTCTTTCAAACTAAAACAAAAGGCATGAGAATCAAAGCTTGAACCTTTAGGAGAGTTGGAAACCTTAGTTTCAAATTGTGCTGAAGATAGGAATGCTAAAAAACTGCTTTCTAGATTGGAAAACAGTTTTTTCAGTCCAATCTAGAAAACAGTGGTAAACAATCACATATGTTTCTTCTGAAAAAATAAGAAAGTAACTTAAATAATATTTTAAACCATATGTCTTTGTTGTACGAACATGCATGAACACACGAGTGAATAAGCATGCGCAAAACAGATTCACTGAATTGCATGTCTGTTTGGCTATTTAAAATCAATGCATTTTGTGGTTTATGCTCTTGTTTCCAATAGCTATTTGTCATATTCTACCACTTTTAACATCCATATCTGTATACCAAAATTTCCAGCTAGAAATTCCATTCAAATTGTATCAGAGAGATTAATTCCTAATTCTTTTATTATGGATATCCTATAAGGTTTGTTTGATATTTAACTAGAAATTTAACTGGTAAGTGAGTTTTGATTCACTTGATGTATGAGTGTATCCAACATGATTAAAAACCAGTACACCAAATAAAAGAAATTATATAATTTTGTTTCATGTTTCTAGCATCCACACCCACACACACATAATATATGGAGAAATGAAAACTAGCAACTAAAGTTGCATATTCTTTTGCAAATGTACAGTTTTAATGCAAGTTGTTAATCACTGCTACCCACAACACTGGTTTAAATACTGTTGCTGGGTTTAGGTTATTCATGTGTTCTGACATTTATATGTATCTATCTATCTGGACTTTGCTCAGCCCTAACCGTTCATAGTAGAAACTTGAAATTTTGCACACCTCATTGAGTAGGGAAAAAGATTCTTTTGTTTTTTGAAAATAACTCCTCAAAATAGGTTTTTAGTGGGGGGTTCAATTTACAATGTAAGTTTATGCTAAATTGATCCCTTAGTTTGTGTGCAGCAGCATTCACACTTGTTTTTTTGAAAATTTGAACTATTTGGTGATCATTACCCACCACTGTTTAATTTACAAGCTAAAAGAAGCATAATTTCCCTTGGAATGCTAATTTTGTTCCTGTTTTTACAAATTTACTTTTCATTCTTCGACTTTATTTGGCTCTATTTTGGTTGCTAGTTTTTATGACTACATATAAAATTGGATTAAAATTCAATCATGAGAAAATGCAAGCTTGACTATACATGATACGGAAATTGTTATTGAAGTTTTGTTTGATTAGCCAAATAAAAAAATATTGGCCCATTAACATTATAAATTTACTGAAGCTTTTTTGTCCCATTAAGCTTTACGATCAGGTCATTTCACTTTTTCTTTTTCCTTTGAGATTGGAATCAAAACAAATGGGATTGTTTCACTTTCATATAATGTATTCAGATTACATGTCAATAAGGTCCACATGATAAATATCTCACACCCACCGTTTGAAACAATGAACTCTTCCACTGTAACAATTTTAGTAGTTTCTTTTCCATAAAAATCAATCCCATAGAAATTGAAATATATCAGTGAATTTTCTCATGGGGATTAACTAGTCCTATTGCACAGTAAATTAGTGACAAAAACTCAAATTAGTTAATACCTGTGAAAATAATCATGGATATATTTGAATTTCTATGAAACTATTTTCTAAGAAAGAATAATAGCAAATTTGTTTCATGTTGACGAGTCCATAATTTTAAATGGTGGGAAGGAGGTACTTTTATCAGCAAAATGTTTACCCTTGAGTGAGAGAGTCCAGTGTTACGGACAGCAAACCAAGAAAATCACACTGTTCAGTATATAAGTAACGAGTTAATACCCGTGAAAAAATTCATGAATATATTTGAATTTTTATGAAATGATTTTTTTGAAAAAGAAAATGAATTTATTTCAGTTGAAGAGTCCATAGTTTCAAATAGTGGGTAGGAGGAATTTTTAGCAGCAACATTTTTACCCTCCAGTGGAAGAGTCCAGTGTTATGGACAGAAAAACAAAAAGGTTACACAGTTCATTATATAAGTATATATTAACTTAGCATGGGTTGGTATCAGATCATCTATCATGGGAGATCCGATGAGGATCGAACATACTAAAAAGGCCAGCAATATAGGCTTGCTAATCATCACCATACAACATCCATCCGGATCCATTTTTTTCCTCCATTTTATTTATTAACATAGCAGTTTTGTATCAGACCATCAATAGTGGGAGATCCAATGAGGATTGAACCTACTAATAACGGCCAGCAGTTTTAGCTTGCTGATCATTGCTATACAACTTGTATCCTGAACCATCTTTTTCTTCATATGATCTACTCGTTAATAATAGTGGAAAAAAATTCACAATATATTTGGATTGAAATGTTTTCTTTTTTTTTTTCTTTTAGAAAATAATACTAAATTCGTTTACTGGGAATAGTGCATAGTTTTAAACGTTGGGCAGGAAGTATTTTTTTCAACAAAATTTTAACCCTTCTCCCCCAGTGGAAGAGTCTAGGGTTACAACCAGTGAACCAAGAAAATCACACTGTTCATTATTAGAGTAGATACTTTTTATTTGAATTTAGCCTATCTGTGTAATGTATAACAAACCATGATAAATTTATGAAATTCTTCCATGTTTAAATGTTAAAAAAGCAAGTTTTCGTTAAGTAGTTTCCTTTTTTTAAAAATAGTTTTTGTTTTAAACTTTGAATGTCTTAAACTTTGAATATTCTTCTGAATATTTAAAACAATTCAGGTATAATACAAAAAAAAGAAGGCAAACTTCTTACTGATGAAGTAAAACAGAATAATTGAAATGTGAAGAAAATTAACCAAGAAGAAACCAAATTTCTTTCAAAGAATGTATTTCCTTTGATTTTATAAGCTTATTTAGGTTTGTTTGCTTTGCTTCTACTTAAAAAGTCCATAAAGATGCAAGAAGTTGTTTTAAGAACAGCTGTGAAGAGAAATCAATATGGCTTCACAGAAATCAAGATGGAAGTAGAGAAACACTTTCTTTCAATCAGCAGAAAGAGAACACAAAGGTAACATTTAGAATACTTTTGATAATTCAGATTTTAACTTTTCCATCTGATAAAAAGCTATTTCATTTGAAAATATTACTGTGTGTTTTTCTTTCATAGGCAAATAGAATCTTTAATGATATTCACAATGGCGTAGCTAGAGATAGCTAGAGATTTAGAAGTGGGGCTTGGCTTCTTGAGGGGCCCCCACCATCATTTAGATTTGATGAAAAAGGAAAATTTGCAATAAATAGATATGCGCTATCACTTAATTGTTAAAAAAACAACCCCAAAGGCTGAATTATCATTCTGAAATTTATGTATGTACAAATATATCATTGTTATTCAAATGGTTCTTCAGACGATTGAACTCCTTGTTATTTGTGTTGTAAGCACAACGTTTCGGCCGATCTATTCTTTGGTCTCTTCAGCTGTAAAATCCGAGTGTGATGGGTTAAACAGAAATTATGTTTAAAGAGGGGTAGCCCTTATAGCGCATCAGAAACACACAGGCCATGCGCTATAAGCGCTACCCCACTTTAAACATAATTTCTGTTTAACCCATCACACTTGGATTTTACACCTGAAGAAGGCCGAAGAATGGATCGGCCGAAACGTCGTGTTTACAACACAAATAACAAGGAGTTCAATTGTCTGAAGAACCATTTGAATGTTAATGACCCTTCTCAAAACTACAGAATATATCATTGTTATTGTATAATGTCAGTAGAAATGCAATAGGTGAACTAATTTATAAAGCTTTTGGTGGCCCGGGGAACGTTTTCCAGTAGCCCCTTCCAACATGCAACTTAAAAGAAATATTGTTTTCTGCCATTTTTAGCAGCAAACATATGAATTGCCCAAATATTCCCCATTGTTTTGCTCAAATTTGGAGGGGGCAGTTGCTCAGCCGGCCCCCTGACTTGTACACCTATGATTTTAGCTGACCAAAAGGAGACCAGAAAATCAATGTTTTTGTGCAGAAAAGTATAATGAAAATTTCAACGAACAATTTTCTCTATATTGGCTTTTATGCATGTTTCGATCAAGGTTATTTATTTAGTTCAGTCAAAACCAAAACATGTTGAAAGCAATATCAATGAAGGTCTGGTTAGTCACTCAATAGAAACAGTAACAACAGGACCAATGTCTTCTGGCAGAATATCATGTTGGGTGGTAATCAATAAAAAAAATTGGAAAAAGGGGTGATCAATGAATAGATCACTAAAAAGTTTGAATTTTCAAAAGAAAAGCCTGAACGCTGCCAGGCAAAAACTAAGGTACCAATTTAGCATAAACTTACATTGTAAATCAAACCCCACTTAAATACTTAATTTGGGGGGGAATTTCCAAAAAACAAAAAAAAATGTTTTTTCTAGCTATAATAAGGAGTAGATAGCCAGCCAGGCAGAATCACTTAAAAACTGAAGGAACCTATGCTGACCTATGTTGATAGTTTTGGTTGACAGTTTCTAATTAAAAATCCTGAGATTAGCTTCATTGGTTCAATGTATCTTGAAGAAAAACTTATTCTATTTGAGGCTTTATATTTTAAGCAGCAAACCACAGAGAAAAAAACAAAAAACAAACGAAAACAGTTGAAGAAACTATTATGAAACCCAAGCGGAGGAAATTGATAAGAGACACAACTGTGATGTTGGTGCAGAAAGGCAATTAAATTCTTTTTAAAAAGATATTTATTTATGCTTTTCTTTACTTGCAACGAAAAAAAAAATCAGTTTCAATTGTAAAGTAGAATATTTTTTCATGCCCCTAATTAGCAAAATATCAATTCGAATAGCTAATTCTATCCTGCATATCAAGTGCTTGCCCAAAGCAAACTCTCAGATCTTACGAAACGAGCCACTTATTTTGTCTCTTTTTTTTCATTCCCTTGACTGTACTGACATTGAAATTGGCCCTCTGATTCATTCTGGCTGCTGAGACTATGGAGCCGATAAGAATTATCTCGAGTATTTTCCTCATCATCATCATCATCATCATTATTATTGACATTGTAATGTCTCTTCCTCTTCACTAAATATATCTCCAGTTTTCATTGCCTGAAGTTTACAAAATAATTCCCTGTGTCCATTATTTTTATCTCACTTCCTTTATTTCTATCTCTATCCTGGGTGTTTGAATTTCATTTTCTTTCAAAACAAATTTTCTTTCATTTTGTTTTAACTCTACTCCCTGGCACCTGTGAAAAATAGAAGACAAAAACAAAAGATATAAAAACAAGATACATGCTGAAACAAAACAAAGACTGATTTAAGTTTTTCTCTCTAACATCTTCCTGGTAATATTAGAAACCATTAACCAAAACTGTCCACATCAACATAGTCAACATCAGCATAGGTTTCTTCAGTTTTCAAGTTGGTCTGGCTGGCTGGCTATTTATGTCTATATAGCACATACAGTCTGCACCAATGTAACTAGATGGCTGAAAATTGAAAAATGTACTCGTTATGTCTAGAAAAAAACGTTTTTTGTTTTTGCAAAATCACCACTTCATAAATAGGTTTTTAGGGAGGGGTTCAATTTGCAATCTAAGTTTATGCTAAATTGATCCCTTAGTTTGTGTCCTGCAGCATTCATGCTTGCTTTTTTGAAAAAACAGATTTTTTTTAGTGATCACTGCCCGACAAAAGGAGAGAGAAGTAACTTATTCATTGATCATCCCTTTTCCCAGTTTTTTAATTGCTTACCCCCAACAGAGCAAACAAGTCAAACAATGTTGTTTGTTGCTTAATCTTTTCATTTTTTGAAATTTTTGGCTTCATGCATAAATGAGTTTAGGTTGTGGAATGAGATAAAAAGTCATTTTTGCATGGTCCAAGATTTCAGATAAATACACTTTCTTCCAAGTCTTTTTTAATCAATGCCAACCAGACCGGTTTAAACACTGTTGCTGGGATTAGGTTATGTATGTGTTCTGACATTTATATGTATCTATGTATCCGGACTTCACCCAGCCTTAAACGTTCATAGTAGAAACTTGAAATTTTGCACACACACACTCCTCTCAATAAGTAGGGAAAACACTTTTTTGTTTCTTTAACCGCCCTACCTACATAGGTTTTTTTGTGGGGGATTCAATTTGTAATGTAAATTTATCCTAAATTGATCCTGTAGTTTGTTTTTTTGAAAATTCAGACTTTTAGTAATCACTGCTCAACAAAATCGAGAGAAGTAACTTATTCATTGAATACCACTTTTTCCAATTATTTGATCACCCCTAACACAGCATGCTGCTTAAAGACATTGGTCATGTGACAGTTTCTATTGGACAATTAACCAGAATCCCCATTTTTTTAAAATCATGAATTTATGGTTCATACCATACTGGTAGCATTTTCATGGAGGTAACTTAATTTTACCACCGCCACTGTTTAACTTATAAGGTAAAAAGAAGCATATATGAGTGGCAGTGATTCATAGTTTCCCTTGGAATGCTACTCCTGTTTTTCATCTTTTACCAATATTTATATTCCTTTTACAAACCACAATGAATTTTTCATTGACTCATTTTTCAGACTTTGATAAATCAAGATTTCAAATATTCATTTCTATTTTTCACCATTACTGTTTTTCTTTACCTTGTTCTTTGTTATTCCCTCTTCATATTCTCTTGTTTTTAATCACTGCTACCCACAACAGACCGATTTAATCACTGTTGCTGGGTTTAGGTTATTCATGTGTTCTGACATTTATATGTATCTATGTAAGTATCTATCTATGTATTTATCTATGTATCCAGACTTCGCTAACCGTTCATAGTAGAAATTTTGCACACACACACACACACATACACACACTCCCCTCAATGAGAAGGGACAATGTTTTTTTTGTTTTTGAAAATTCCCTCCTAAAAAGGTTTTTAGTGGAGGTTCAATTTACAATGGAAGTTCATGCCAAATTGGTCCCTTAGTTTGTGTCCAGCAACATTCCCACTTGTTTTTTGAAAATTTGGACTTTTTAGCCCTGTTAAGAAGAATAACTTACTCAATAATCACCCCTTTTTCCAATTTTTTTAATTGATCACCTCATCATGGTATGCTGCCAAAAGACATTGGTCATGTGACGGTTTCTATTGAGTGACTAACCAGACCTGTTTTCTTTTTAAATCATAAATTTATGATTCAAACCATGCTGGTAAAGGTAACTGTACCACTGTAGCGGAGTTGTCCCCCGTGATTAAGGGTGGGTTCCCTGATCCCACACACGGCCAATGAGTGACCAGCAATTAATCAAGTGACAGGCGCGAGATTTGAATCAGCCTCTTTTTTCTCCAATCTTCGAAACGAACGGACATATTTTTAACGGCCCAGTTCCAACCTGAATTCTGCCCGTCCGACACACGTGGGATGGGCAGAGAACCCAGAACAAAGTAAGCAAATACCCATTACACACATTTTACTATATCTGAACTCTTTAATACACTGAACTATTTCACACACCAAACGAATAGATCCGAACAAAGGACTTTTACATATTTACACACACACACACAATGGACTTTTAAATATGCACACATGCACATTAACTAAATTTCAACCCGTAAATAAATAAAAATGCCCGTCTCTTTCAAAATTGCCTTTTGTCTTTCTCTCGTTGTTAATTCCTCTTCCAGCCATTGATCGCTAACCAAATGGAGTCAATTTCAACCCACTTTTTACCACCAGTATTATGGAGAAACATAAAGCATTCACGCCGGCGCACCACAAAATAATTACCCTCAACAAGAAGGCCCAGTTCTCATGCGATATATATTTGGCTTCTTCCAGCCGGACCCTCCATAAATTGGAACCATTGGCCGTTGTTACGAGGCCATGTGTGGGATCAGGGAACCAACCCTTAATCACGGGGGGGGGACAACTCCGCTACACACCACCGTTTAATTTACGAGGTAAAAAACAGTATATATGGGTGGTGGTGATTCTCTATTTTTATTATTTTTTTTTTTTATTCATCCCAGCATCACCTTATTTACAGTGCCGGATGTACTATGTACCAAAGTGGAGCACATGCTATAGGCCCCACAATGTCAAGGGGCCCGCGCTAAATCCTTGCTAGATTCAGCGATTCTGCACTTGCTCAATTACTATACAACTATACTCCCCTCAACTTTTATGAATGACTGGGTGTTTAATGTTAGTGATTTTAACCAATTATCACCTTTAATTGGAGTTATTATTTTAATACTGTAATTAATGCGAGTGTGGTATCTATGTGATACATCGACGACACATAAATACGAAGGTGTTTGAAACTGAAGTCATAGCCGCTGCACAAAGATGAAAACGAAAACAAAGTATTACTATTACTGAAATTCAATTAATTGCAAGTAGAAGATGTATGTGTTTTAATATAGTTATGTGTATTTTCTTACTTTGGGGCGTCTTTATAACATATGCGAAAGGCCCTGCTCTGGCTTAATCTGGCCACAGTGATCAATTCTTTTTACTAAACTTAATAGTAATACTATTACTGAAATGTCAGACATATTTGTCTTACATGAATAACCTAAACCCTGCAACAGTGTTTAAACTGGTCTGTTGTGGGTAGCTGTGATTAAAAAAGATTTTTAAGAAAATGTATTTATCTTAAATCTTGGTGGACCATGCACAAATGCCTTTTTATCTCATTTAGCAAAATTAAATAATTTACTTACCTTGAAAGTAAAAAATGTATATGTTTCAATATTGATTTTTTCTCAATTTGGGGCTCCTTTATAACAGACACTACAGGCCCTGCTCTAGCTTATATCCGGCCCTGGTTATTCAGTTTTTCTGGAAAAATTTTGAGCAATTCCAGACCCCAAAAATGGTGAAGATGACTGAGTCATTGGAGGTTGTGGTGATGGGAGGTACCGGAGACTGGGGTGTAGAAGAGAGAGGATGAGGGTGTGCGTTGCATCTATAATTATCTCCCTTGGTACTAATTTCCGACACTTGGGGACGTTGTTGAAATGTCAAATAAATGCGAGTCCAAATCTTTCTTTGGCCAACATGTATCAGCCAGGGGCTCCAGGCCCTTTGTCCAGCCAAAACTTTTACTTTCGTCTCATAAAGACGTGTACAAATTGTTACCACTTTTCAATACTTGAAAACCTAACAATGACTCCTTTTCCTTAAAGAAAACTTGGTGCCTATTTATCAGTCTCTTTGCAATCTTCTATATGAATCTACAAGATAATTCAAGAAAAAGTCAGAAAAAATAAAAAGAACAGATCTGGTTACTCACTCAATAGAAACTGTCATGTGAACAACATCTTTTGGCAGCATGTCGTATTTAGAGTGATCAATTAAAAAATTGGAAAAAGGGGGTGATCAATGAATAAGTTACTTCTCTCGCCTTTTGTTTTTTGAAAATCCCCCACCCCATAATAGGTTTTTAGTGGGGGGGTTCAGTTTGGAATTTAAATTTATGTTAAATTGATTGCACCCACTTAATTTTTGAAAATTCAGACTCTTTTAGTGATCACCACTAAAAAAGTCTGAATTTAAAAATAAAAAAAAGCGGGTGCAATCAATTTAACATAAATTTACATTGCAAACTGAAACCCCCACTAAAAACCTATTATGAGATGTGGGGATTTTCAAAAAATAAAGTTTTTTCTAGACATAATCAGACGGAACAGTTTAAATTTTCAGCCCTCTAGCTCCATTGGTGCTGCCTGTAAGCATGATACATACATATGGTAGGAACCGGTTCTCCCTTTCTTCACATTCATAAATGAAAAATTCAGACATTTAGCATCCTTAAATTGCTGTGTATGGAATAGTGTGATAAAAACAAACAAGTAACAATAGCTTTTATATAATGGGATAATTTTATTTATCATGCTTCAAATATTTCCATATGGAAACTTGATTATCATCATATGTTTCATTGGTTGATGATTTGACTCTTTTGTTATGAGCTGTGTGATTTTTTTCTCAACCACACTTTAACAGATTCCGTACAATCCCACAAATTCAATGGAAGGCCAATTAAATTAATCACCATAAGGTTTGCCACATTCTTAACATGAAGGCGATTTCTTTTATCAGAGTATATATTGTTCATTACAGAGAATCCTCTTTCTGCCTCTGCAGAACTCGGAGCAATGGTATTTATGATGTTTTTGGCCTTTTGCACTGTTGTTGGAATTTTGATTGAATCATCCGAAACAAGTTGCAGGCGATGACTCAAGCAGTACCAAATTATCATCTCAGGAAAATCATTTTTAAGTTTAGCCCTCGACCCCTGAATTTTTGCCAAGCATTACATTTGCTCCATCGGACCAAAATGCAATTAGACTTTCTTTCGAATATTCTGTATCAAATCCTGCAAAATGCAGACTTTGTAGTAAACAACTATTGATTCAGCATCTTGCCCTTTCAACTCAACCAAATCAAGGAAAGTTGTTGGTGAAAAATCACTTCAACTTTTACAAAAATGATTATAACTGGTTTACTTGTTGAAGCTTCAACTCACAGTTTTAGGTTCTGTTGAAATATTTTAATAAATAATTAATTTCTAATTTCCTTGAGTCCCACTCCCGTGTCTAACCCATTTTTTACTTGCAGTTCAATTTCATCTTCAATATCTGAAAATGGCCTGTTTCGTTTTGCTATACTGTAGACATTATTGAAGTATTTTACATGTGAAGCTCATATGTCTTTTGTCAATTCTATCAATAGTTTTGGTGATTGCATTCTCTGCATGTTCCTTCAGTTGGATCACACATATATTGTGCGCTTTTGATGAAAAATTAATGCATTCATATGAATGAACAATATCTTCTTTTACTTTGTCTATAAAATAAAGCATTTAAAAAGTAATGAATTCATATGAGTGAACAATATCTTCTTTCACTTTGTCTATAAAATAAAGCATTTACAAAGTAATGAATTCATATGAGTGAACAATATCTTCTTTTACTTTGTCTATAAAATAAAGCATTTAAAAAGTAATTAATTCATATGAGTGAACAATATCTTCTTTCACTTTGTCTATAAAATAAAGCCTTTAAAAATGAATGCTTATTTTTTCCGGATGCTTCAATACAGCAGCATCTCCATTCCTTGGATACATGGAGTCCTTTAATGTTGATGGACTCAAATTTGGCACAGTGATTACAACCAAGTGTCTTGTTGATAACAAGTAACCAGTCATATTTTTTCTTGAATTCTTCAGCCTGCATCATACTCCAGCAATCTGGAAAAGCACTATCTTCATCTTGTACAGTATTGTTAGATGTTTCTTCACATGTTGGTGAAGTTTGAGGTTCAATCATGTCTTGCTTTAAAACATTAGCAAACGTTGAAGTTGCTAGAGCTATTCTTTCATCTGGATCTTGCCTCGAATCAATTCTTGGAATTTTTCTCAGAAGAAAGTCAATTATATTATGCTGGCGCTTCGTTGGGTCAAAGCTGTAAATAAAAACCTGCCATTATACAAAACTAAAAACAGAAAGATAGGTGAGGTAGTTCAGTGAACTCAGTTTGTTTGTCTGAAGCACACAGCACACAACTATCTATGTGTGCGGCTACATTACTACTGCTGCTATCTTTGTTCACAATTTTCATGAATAAAACCATTTCTCATACTTGAAAAAGAAATCATGTTTTACCCAATGTTATTGCCTTATTATTTTAAAATAATTAAACCAGAAAATATGAATTGTAGAAACTCAAAAGAAAAATAAGTATTGTTCAGCGCATCAGTATTATTAGGGAAAAACTAAGAAATGAAAGAAAATATTCAAATAAGCAGTGATAGATTTTAAACTAACGGTTGCATTAAAAACTTAAATTTAGTTTTCCTTGTTCTAAATTAGTTTAATGCATCAATATTATTTTTAAATACAGAAATATCAGTGACTGTGGTAATAAAGTAATCAGAAAGATCTACACTTTGTTACCAAAGGAAACAGAAATGATTACTTCCCCTTATTAGAACTCTCCTATAACTACATAACTGGAGTTACTTCAGACTCCATGTATGTGTAAGTTGAATAAAGCTTTTCACAACCAAATCTCTCATCTCTTATTTATTCAACTTACATGGAAAAATAGCTAAAGCCCAAATGTTTGGATATCGATACATCTGATTCAGACAGATAAATGCTGTCATTGGAGGAGATTGTTCAAAGGACTTTTGACAGCTCTGGAATCTTCCTCGTTTAGGGACTATCTGGTACAGAGAAATTTACACTACTACTTCACCAAGTCTCTACTTAAATTTATAGGAATATCTTTAACGGTGAAGATTATGAACTGCCGTTGGAAGGCATGTCCGTAAAGAAAAAAAAATACTATTTTCACTGGGCATTTACTCGCTACCAGGTGACAACAGCCAGAAGAAAGCCTTGAACAGTACTTGCAGACGTTGAAAACTCTAAGCTTTAACAGCTGAGCAAGCCAGATATGAGTTTATCAGAGATGCTCTTATTAACGGAATACGGTCTAACCAAATAAGGCAAAGACTGCTGGGAAATAAGAAACTAGACCTGACAACGGTGTATGATCAAGCCCTAACATTAGACCTGGCACAAAAACAGTCTGTCTCTTATCTGCAGCCAGAGATTTTTGGGGCTGCTATTTCTGCCCCACCCCCTCTTATGTTCAAAATGTTTCTGCACTCCCTTCGAATCTTCTCGAACAACCTGTTACTGCCGACTCGGCTGGACGTAAATGCTACTTTTGTGGCTTCGGCTTACACTCGTTCATCCTACCCAGCTTGAGACGCTAAATGCCACAAGTGTGGTAAGCAAGGACATTTGTCGGTCTGCTTCTTCTCAGAGGGATCGTTCATCTACTCTAGCTCCGATGTCCATACCGGCTGCGTTCCCAGACTGTCTTTCAAAAACAATTGTGAGAATTAAAATCAATAGAGAGCCTATCAATGCTCTAGTTGACACAAGCAGTTCAGAAAGTTTCATTGATGCCAGCATTGTGAAGGAGAACCAATGGAGAATTTTTCTTTGCTCCAACCGAGTATCCATGGCGAATGCCTCATTATCCTTTCATGTAATGGGATACTGCTTGGCCAACCTGAAACTAAAAAAAAACCTCATATCGAGGAATTAAACTTTCAGTGATGCAAAACCTCTGCTGTGATGTGATACCAAGCCATAACTTCCTTCAACAACATTCTTGTGTCGTAATCCCTTTTGGCGGTCCCAAGCCGGTCCGGAATGTCTGTGGACTGGTGGCAGTCAAGGTGCAGTACCCGTCACTTTTCAACAACTTGGCCCCTGACTGCAAACCAATAGCAGTAAAATCGAGACAGTATACACACGAAGACAGGCAGTTCATGAAAGAGTCAAGGATGCTTGAAGAATGGATTATAGAGCCAAGCGAGTCTCCATGGAAAGCCCAGGTCCTTGTAACGGCCGCCGAAAATCAAAAAAAGAGAATCGTCATTGATTACAAATCAACAAATTCATCCTACTGGGTGCATACCTGCTGCCACCCATTGCCGAAATGATTGACAAGATCGCCAAATACTGCATTTTCAGCACTCTGAACCTCAGGAGTGCCTACCATCAAGTAGCTATTAAGCCGGAGACAAGCACTATACAGCATTCAAGGCATGTGGTTGCCTATACCAGTTTTGCAGAATCCCTTTTGGGGTAACAACGAGGGTGACCAGCTTCCAAAGGATTATGGATAAAATAATCTCCAACGAGAAGTTGAGAGATACTTTTGCATACATCGATAACGTGACTGTATCAGGCCATGACCATGCTGACCATGCTGACCATGCTGACCATCATGACAATCTAAACGATTCATGGCTGCCATTGAGAAGTACAACCTTACTTTGAACACCGGGTAATGCTCATACAGCTTAAAAACCGTCAAACTACTGGTATACACCGTAAGCAAAGGCACAATGACACTGGATCCCGAGCAACTGAAACCTCTACTTGAATTACCAATCCCTGGTAGCATGCCCTACGACGAGCCATGGGCATGTTCGTCTCAGTGGGTTGCGTCCTTTTCTGAAAAGATATGCCCATTGACACAAATCAATAGTTTTCCTTTGCCCTCTTCCACCAACAAAGCCTTTGAGAATCTAAAAAGGGACATTGTTAATTCTAAGGCACTAAGAAACATCCACTCAGACTGTGGATCCGCCTTTATGTCGGAGCAACTTAAACAGTTCTTGCACGAACGAAGAGTGGCCATAAGCCAAACAACACCCTACAACCCCCAAGCCAACAGACAGTGCAAAAGATACAACAGCATAATTTGGAATACAATACAGTTGGCTGCCACAAATTGGAAGTGTTCGATCGCCCATTGGGAAAATCCCCTCCCCGAGGCCCTGTACGCCCTCAGGAAACTATTATGTACTGCGACAAATGTGACTCCGCATGAGAGGTTCTTCTCGTTCCCACAACAAAGCTCAGCAGGTACCTCACTCCCCTTGTGACTCACACAACTAAGGGACCTGGCCAATCCAAACCTATAACTGCTCGAGAGGAGGGACCCACACTTGCTGTTCCTAGAACCTCACTGAGAGACCACCCTGATGAGGTTGCTTCGTATAGTATAGCCACCCGTAGACCTTCTGCAGACTTCAAATCCAGAACCTCTACCATCACGATCGGATCAATCTCACAGAGTCCAATACGACTGTAGTTCTGACGACCAATCAGTGCCACAGCAGCAGGCTCATCCAAAATCTGATATTGATGCACACACTAAGCAGCCTAAGCGCCGATGAAAGCGGGAACATTTCAGATCAAGGTCTTTCGGTCCAAAGCCAGACTGGCAGGACAGTCCAGAGATACTGTCAAGCCTAGCAGAACCTATGTCGGAGATGACTGCTGAATATGAGTCAACCAGATGCTCTCAAAGGTCTCGCAGGATGCCTGGTTGTTGGGAGGATTTTATCCTCTACGAATAAATAAATCAGTGCGGAAGAATGTGGTAATAAAGTAATCAGAAAGATCTCCCTTTG
>VCCN01005916.1:3255192-3267361 GCA_006491835.1 Architeuthis dux | reverse complement strand
AACCAAATTAAAAGATACGGCGACCAAATTTAAAAATACGGCACGCAAATTACAAACTACGGCAATCTAATTAAAAGATAAGGCATCCAAATATACAAATACGCCATGCACATTAAAAATCCATGCCACGATTCAGTACGCTTTTTAAAAATTTGCTTGGCGTTTTTTTTTTTATTTGCATGGCGTATTTTAAAATTCGGTTGCTGTATTTTCTTATCTGATTGCCGTAGTTTTTAATTTTGGCCACTGTATTCTAAAATTTGGTTGCCGTATTTTTTAATTTGCTTGCTTTGCTTTTAATTTGCTCAGGAAAGGTATACATTTCTCTGTTTATGTCGAAAATCAATCGATCTCTATATTGTTGTTGTGGTGGCAAGAAAAAAGCCCTGTACGTCAACAAAGGTCGAGTGCTGGACTGGTTATAACATAAAGTATGAGATATCCAATACAAAACCCGTGCAAAATATCTTAGTCTAAGCAATCAGTTTGCTTAGTAGTAAATTAATTAGAAGTATTCTCATGGTACTCTTAGCCATGGGGCGACTATTGAGCGTGAGATTATTGAGCTGCGACAACTGAGCGGGAGATAATTGAGCAGGAGATAATTGAGCGTGGGTACAACTGAGGTGAGACAATTAAGCGAGAGTACAATTGATGTGAGACAATTGAGCGTAGGACAATTGACGGATCTATATTATACCTTCTATCATTGGTGTTTTCAATCATACAATGATAATATTGAAAATGAAAAATGTAAAAAAAATAGTGTTTTATTTATATATACGCTACGTATAATTTATTTACTTTTAATATTTGTATGAATTAAAGGACTCTATCACTGAAATAAATATCTTTGGTTTGCTTGCCTCTTGCGTTGGGACTGTTGTCGCTAATATACACCAGGAGGAAGAGGAAGGGTTAAGTAGATATGCATATTAGCGACACCTGTCCCAACGCAACACTATTTTTTACATTTTTTATTTTAGACATTATCATTGTGTGATTGAAAACACAAATCACAGAAAGTATACTATAGATCCGTAATTGGCCTCGCTAAATTGTACCCACGCTCAATTGTACCCGCTCAATAGTCTCAGGTCAATAGTCGGCCAACCACTCTTAGCGGTATTACTTTATATAGATATTTAAAAATAAAGATTAATTGCACCTTTCCTGAGCAGGGAATGGGGATCCGGAAACCCCTGGATCAGTCCCTGGCTCCACGCCTGTATGCTATTATCCATTTCATAGTTTCAGTCCGCGTGTCTTTTTAATTTGCTCGTCGTATTTTAAAATTTGGTTTCTTCATTTTAAAAATTTAATTGCCGTAGTTTTAAATTCGGTTACTGTATTTTTTTATTTGCTTGCTTTACTTTTTAATTTGCTCGGGAAAAGGTATAGTTTTTCATTTGAATGGTAAGTTGGCAGACTGATTTCAATTTAAGTTGACTAGCTGAAAGTTGCGTATATAAACCATTCGATTTTAGGTTGGGAATTCTCCCCAAACTTGAGGAAAACGGGAAGAAACAAGAATCCAAAACAATGAGTTTATGTATAAATAGAAAGTTGAACATTTTCGCTGAGCTTAAATGGTTTAGCAGAAAATAAATTGAAAGTTTCTGGGTTAGGGTTAAAAAAAACCAAGAAACAAATTTCAAGGGTAAAGTGAACCAGATTTGCAGTTCCGACTTGGGGACTGGAGTATAATTTACTTAATTGTCTTGTAAAATCTATTATAAGCATTCTTTGTAAATATTAACTCTCCATTCATGTTGGTCGTTGCTTGTAATGGCAACAAAAAAAAATCTGATGATAAATTCTAAAGATCTTTGCAATTATTTCCATATTAGGTTATGTAATCAGAATCAATCCATTTCTTGAAAAGCCGTGGGTAGCCCAGCGAACACGTTTGCTTTTATGCACAGTACACACATAGATACGCAAATAGACGCATATATGAATGAACACATATATACAAACTGAAACAACGATATTGCTCACAAGCTATGTGATTGATACACACATGCGCACATTGAAATGTAGTAAAATATATTCTAGGATGCGTATAAACAAACCTGATTTCTGATACAAAGATATAAGCTTGCATTGCTTTCTACGAAAAGACATTTATCCCCGAACCTTTCCCACTTGCACCCAAACGTAACGTTCGGCGTATGCGCAAAGATTATTGCATATAACATCCATAGACGTATACGCATTTGCACAAACTATACACCACAACATGCGACGCTAATTCAAAACGAACAAAACACAACAAATAGCAGAAGCTACATGGATAAATTCCATTAGTAAGAGTGACATACTGAGAACTCGTTGTTCACTTATACATTGTATAATTTACTCCACTTTCTGCTCTTTGCTTCGTTTCTATGCTGATCAAATCTACTGAGATAATGTTGTTAGTGTTTGGCAATTAGGCGCCATTGTTACGGTAACCGACCACCGATCAAGTAATGGCTTCTTAAATGACGAATCATTATCATGATTCACTCAATTTTATATTTTACTAAGACAAATTTAGAAACATCAACTTCTTTCTCTCCGTCTTTCTCTCCTCCTGGGCGGCCCTGTTGGCTGGGGCCTAGAATACGCCGACCTCATAACCTGCAGAGGGGTAAGACCCCCCAAACAGGGGCCATTCCAGTTTAAAAATAGAATAACCTTTCACCAAAGTCGCAATACTCTTCTTTTTTTAAAAATTTTAAACTGATTTCGGCATTAAATGACCCATCACGGGTTGATATGTCGCTAAACAAATCAATCAATCAATCAATCAATCTCCTCCTGGGACCATTCTTTCCAATTCTTTTTTTTCGTCTGTTCTTCTTTCTCACTTTCTTTCTTATGTTTTCCGTTTCACAACTTTTTCCTTATTTCTCTTTCTCTCTCTTTTTTTGTTTGTATTTTAATTTGGAAAATTGTCCGCTTCCTCCCCTCCCCCTTCCTGATCGTGTTTTCATTCATTTCTGCTGAGGCATTATATTTGACAGGTTAAATCATTTCGTATATACCGAGTATATACCGAAAATAGATCAAAAGATGCAACACAGGCAAATCATTGAAAAATCTAAACATCTTTGATGAATTTATTATACAACCAGGACCGGCCCGTCCTTTCGGTGTGAACCTAGGCGGTCGCCTAGGGCGCAACGTTCCGAGGGGCAGACTCCAAACTGAAAAGAATAGTCGTTAGAATACAACCAAGACGCGCAAATTTTAAGTATCGCCTGGGGCGCATGAAACCCTTGCGTCGGCCCTGTATACAACAGGCATTTCTACTATGAAAGAAACATATGCATTGCCGAAGTAAATGCGAGTAATCACAAGCATTTTTGAAAAAGATTTTGTTTAGGTTAGAAATTAATTAATCATCTCCAAGGTGAACGTATGCCAGCTAGACCCACTGACCTAGCACTTGTGATAGAACTCCTCGACCTTTTCCTAGCCGGTCTTATGTTCTAGACACAGGAGTCACAATTTTGTTTGCCGTGACAATATGGAATATAAAAAAATCTTCTCTAAACATCAAATTGCCTTCAGAATAAGTTTAAAATATAACAAATTCAGAGAGCTAAAGATTTGTGTGCCCGGGTTTGGGCTTGGCTCCTTGAGGGGCCCCCTCGAGCTACAACTCTTAACGAATTATGGAACCAAAACTGCTTCCGGCGTTCTTGACCTACATTTCTGCCCAACTGATTTTCAGATATTCTTGGATGTCAACTCTCTTCTGTGTATATCTTGGCTTGGTTGTCCCATTCCTCACCGCCACCCACTCCATCGACCAAACTTATTTCATGCTCGCTGTCCAATCATCTCATCCAGTTTTCCAAAGCCCGTGAAAATTGATGGGTCAGTGATCAGCTAAAAAGACTATGAATAATTCTCTCGACTTAATGGTCCGTTAGACACATCACCCAAGCATGCGCGTTTCTTCTGAAATCGGACATAATTTTTCCATCAAATTCATTAGTTAACATTTGTACCTCTTGACCATCGCGAATTTCACGAATGCATGAACGTATTGACTGATTAAGGTGAGGAATATAGCGTGGGAGGGAAAGTAAAGTCCATACGCGAAATTGGTGACCAAGCCTTACTTGGATTTGAACACTGGCTGTTGGCATTGCAAAGAAATCCATTTGCAGATGTATATTAGGAAACTAATTCAATCAGTAAACTTAGTTATACAAACTCAATGGCTATCATTGATTTTACAAGGATGATAATTTACAATAGAATAAACTCGATAGCCTGATTTAAAATAAAAGATTTCCTATTATAGGGAGATACGCAGTGAGTGTAGAAACTCACCTTTCCCCATCAGTCCTGCAGAGTTTCTACGTCATTAATGCAGTATTTGGAATCCATCTTAATATCATAAATAGACAAAAACCTCAACACAGAAACATTTATAAAAGAAAATCTGAAACACGAAATGCTAATCCGCTAGCTTAGTTTATCAGAATCCATCCAATACTAAAGACTTTTGTTGATGTAACATGCTTAAAGATCATGTGAACAAAACATGCAGTCACATTATCCATAAACACGTATATAAGAAAGTAACACAGTAAAAATGCTTTAAAATACCCACATGTGTATCCAGTTTAAAAGTGCATAGGTGAAGGCATTACCAGGTTATTTTCAGAATTTACTTTTCAGATATGAGGTATTCATTTTTTTAAAAATCCAGTGATAATGGCTGAACTTGTGACAATCACACACAGACATATGTAATTATTTACAAAGGAGAAACATCTCTTTTAAAAACAAAACGTACTTTGTGTATATAAAGTACCGAGCATATAAAGTACCGTATGGTCAAGTGGAGGGGGGAAGTTTTTGAGTAGAGCTGTGTAACGAAACCTCCAAGTCGATACGACATGTCCATTAATAAAATAGATTAACTCTATCGTTTACCGGTGGATGAATATGGTATGGTGTGCTAAAAGGGTTATAACAGATGAAAACAGGATGGCTAAAAGACAAGGGTGCTTGTGCAGTGTATATTGGGTGGGATAAAACAGTTTTGCACCGCATTATAAAATTCCTCACGGAGGCCATGGTACCGAGTAAATATCCCCATCATGTCCGGACTATTTCTTTTTCATTTTTATAACCTGGTGATAGTAATTCGCAACAAACAAACATATAACGACTAAAGAGACATGGGTCATCTAGTAAAAATGGTTCAACTGGGTTATTATATTAGATGGGAAATCTTGTAAGATGCTAATCTTGTAAGATGCTGATGATATGTCCATTTGTCAATAGTTACGCCATGAATATAGTCATATGATAAAGTTGGACTTATTAAAAAAAGAACAGAAGGGAAAGGGGAATTAGGTGCATAGAACGAAGAATAGACAGTAAGTGCATGTGCTTACCTTTTTTTTTATTACTCTAATTGAAACGTTGTCCATTAGGAAATTATCAGTATATTTATAAATACGATTTTCTTTTTGTTTTGTACGCAAGAAAACCGATGTGAAAAAAAGAACCCTCACAAAATACAGACACAATCTATTTCCGAATTCTCTGCTTGTCTTTGATGTATTTCTTCCGAAGTGAATATTAATAGCATTTTCTTGTCGGTCTAGTGTGAATAAGGCATTCATGGCTGAATATATGGTTTTGGACCAAACAGTAGAATTTATGTCGCGTCTGTGGACCAGCACAATCAGGGCGTAAATTCTTATTTTTCTCAATAATACTTGCAGAGTATTTTTCTTCAGTACTCAATAATACTTGCAGACTACTTTTCTTCAGTACTCAATAATACTTGCAGACTATTTTTATTCAGTACTCAATAATACTTGCAGACTATTTTTGACTCTGATCATTCTAAAGAGTTCTGACCATATACTACAACTATGAGACTACAAGAGTAAACAATCAGAGTTTTAAGTTAATCTTATCAGTGCATTGAAGTACAGCATTTCATTTCTTGGTTATTTATGTTGATGGTAGCGATTCGGTATACATGCTTAATGTTATTAATTCAAGTATTGACGTATTGGAAGTTTCTTGCTGTTTTGTAACTTAAACCAAAGCAACTGGTGATCATCGGAACAAAACCTTTAAAAGTTTAGCGACAATGCAGCATTTCTAACAAATACTACTACATTTTTGTTGACGTCAAAAGCTCACCGTGTCTTGATTCTTTGGTAGAGAAGAGAGTTCACCGGATTCGTAAATTGCCTATAAATGTAAGCTTTCCTTAACTGGAACCATCTACTCTAATCACTGGGCACACCTGTGAATTCATTTTTAATCTTTAGTTAATTCTGAACTTTATTAACCAGACAGTCAAACTCATCGTGCCCTCTTTCTCTTCTCCTCTCTGCAACTATGTATGCATGTTGTTCTCCGTGTATACCCTCATAGAAGGTTAGGTACACACGGGCAATTGTCAGTAAGACCCACTTCTGGCTTGCCAGGCATGTCGAAACTTCATTGTGGTTACGGCACCTGGTATTCCCCAATGGTCATCCATCTAGGTACTGACCAGGCTCGACGTTGCTTAACTTCGGTGATCGTACGTGATTTGGCCGTGAACCTGGCATTGTGCTGATTGCTTAGCGGAAAGACATTGTGTACCATTTTTTTAAAACGTCTTGTATGACTCGACGGTGGATTGAACCACGGCCCACCGAACCGGAGACGGGCACTCTACCACTGCAACTATAATTTCACAAAATTGAAATGGATAACCGGCAAGTCAGCAATTTGCATATAAAGCCCATTGATTTTTGACATTTCTCTCTTAATCAGCAAGTGCAGCAATGTTTTTATGTGCAGCCGCCAACATCTGAGTGTGATCAATCGACCAATTGCGATATGCCTCTCAGGCTTATTGATTAATCGATCTTTTAAGCTCATTTAAAGGCTCATCATTTCCTTGGTACAATTTACTGGACAGCATTTGCAGTAGACTTGTGGCTACGTAATGTCTATGTCGCAATATCTGCCAGAGGAGTTGCCGGAGGGGTTAGAGAGGGGCCATTTGAAAACACCCCCGGCCACCCAATTGAGCTTTATATAAAAGCTTTATAAATAGTAGTTCACCCATTGCATTTCTACTGACGTTATACAGGGTGTCCCTAAATATCACTATTTATAACTAACTATATTTCTTTTGCCTTCTCATTGAACTTTGCATCACAAATGGTGGAAAACACATTGAAGATGTTATTTATTAATATTTCAATTAAATAAAATGTTGTTCAAATTTGTTTTATTGAAAATATGCATTTTGCCTATGTGTCCAGACTTTAGGGACACACTGTACAATAACAAGGATATATTTGTACAATACATACGTGAATAATAATAAATAACACTGTGCAACCTTTTAAAAAAAAACCTTTTTGTTTCTGGGTAACAAGTGTTAATTTCTGATTGATTATGTATAAAAGTATAGAAAATGTCAATCATTCCCTTAAACTTTGCTTTTCCGGCTAGGACAGTGATATTTTGAAATCTACTTATTTTCAATTGGACAACGGGCAAATTTGCACATTTTTAATCACATGTACCAAGAAAAACAATTACATATGAATATGACTATATTGGCCACAAAAGCAAAGTCTGAAGGGAATAATAGCAATTTTCTATATTGTTTACACATACGCAATCAGAACAAAAATCGCGTTGCACGATGTAATAATTCAGCCTTTGGGGTTGTTTGTTCACCAATTAAGTGATAGCGCATGTTTATTTATTGCCAATATTCCCTTTTCATCAAATCCCACTAAATGTTGGAGGGGGCCCCTCAAGGGGCCAAGCCACTGCCCCAACTTCCAAATCACTAGCTACACCACTGATAGTAACTATTCTTAGTTTAAGAGCCAATCTTTTGTCTCGAGTCAGTATAATAATGTTAAACCAAAATTCTCTAATATTTACCAACGAACCAATAGCGCCATTCTTCTTCAACATAGTCCGCTGTTCTTCATCATTAACATTAAATCCGAATAAAGTTTACCCAGCTCAACTGTTAACATAATGTCCATGACTGATACTTATCGTCATCCTAGCTATCAGCATCAAGACAAAATAATCCTTATTTCTAAAACCGATCATCATTTTTGCAGTAGTATAGTAACCAGGGGCATAGCTGAGGGGACCCCAAAAGATTTATAAATAGTAGTTCACCTATTGCATTTCTACTGACATTATAAAATAATAACAAGGATATATTTGTAGATACACGAATTGCATAAATAATAATTCAGCCGTTGGGGTTGTTTGTTCACCAATTAAGTGATAGCGCATGTCTATTTTATTGCCAATATTCCCTTTTCATCAAATCCCACTAAATGTTGGAGGGGGACCCCCAAATCTCTAGCTACGCCACTGATAACCGCGTTGTGTCTTTTAGTATTTTAAAACCATTTTGAACAGAATTGATTATCGGGTCCTTTAGCATGGTTCACGCAATCCGAGTGTCATTGCCCCAAAGCAACAACAACGAAAAAACAATAAGAGGAGCTTAATCCATTTGCATACTTCATGTACCTGTCCACTTAGTCTATTAAGAGACAACCCTGGTTTAAACCTATGAGTGGTGCTTCGAATGGAACGTCATCGGTTAAGGGTAGTAAAAATAATCGGTTTCTTCTTTCATTGAAAAATGTGAAACAACCTTATCCCCGATCCCCGGCCTCTCTCCGCTGAGACATTTGAGCTGATTTGTTCTGGATTTCAGAGTGTAATTAAGGGAAATTGTCCGCAATCAGGCGACTACGTTGGTATAAAGTGGTTCATCCACTTTGCTGCTGTTATTGATCAATGCACATAAGAACAGCTGACATAGGCTTAATTTAATGAGAGCAACATTATTCGTGTCCCCATTTTCCAGGAGGTGGCTCACATTATTATCACAGAGACAATTTTATCAACATTTAGAAACGCATTCGCGCATGCTTGCATGCTTGAACATTTATATCCATGCACCAAAATGCATTTAATCATTCTTGCTTACTACCTGCCACAAAGACCCATAGATTCATCTACTGCCACTCCCCAATGCCTATCAGACCTACAAAACTGGTCATTGTTGAGAATATGCTTATGCAATCATTCGAATACACACAATTATAGAGACATGTACTTAGATATACTTACTGCCGATACTTACAAATGATACAAATATCATAGGAAAGTAAAATAGTTGCTGGTCAACACATCTGCCGTCATGTGAAAAGTGGTTGCTATTTCCGTTCAAATGTAACTATATGAAAACCTAGATGCACTCACTCGGTTGTACATATATACATAAGTTAGATCCGTTTTTGCCGTTAGATGGCATTGGAAGAGTTTAGTTTTTAACTAACTTCATTCAAAATGATCGCCTTCCATTGTATTGAGGAATCTGTCATATAAGCAGGCATTATTTAAAAAAATATCAAAATTGTTTATTGATTCAAACTTGAAGATGGAAGAAAAAAAGTAACATTTTCGACATTTTCTGCTTTCTTTATGTCAAGAAAGGTAAAATGCGACACTAGCCCAGAAACATGGTCAACATTACTCCCAATTGCAGCCAGCTGCGAAGAACTGACCAAGTGTCATACTGGTTCCTGTCACTCTTGTTCTCATTCCTCGTTTAAACACTATGTTCACCCGTTTGAACTTGGCACTGTAGGATTTCACCTTCTGTGTGATGTCTTCTCTAGCATAGTCAACAAATGTCTTTGAGGTGCGTGGAGATACGGTATTGATCAGTGCTAAGCCATCTATGATGACTTCATTCCCCCTTGGTTCTCTGTCTGGATTGTTCACTTCTGCTTGAAGAATTTCAGCCAGCAGTGACTTCTGACATGTATGAAGCTTGCAAGTCACAATGTCTGTACTGGCATGAGATGAAGAGTAGTGAGAACAACTAACAGTCATCTTTCAGCACCTTCTTAGAACTCTCCCCGGTTTGCTTTAAGACTTGTTTAATAGAAACTGTTATAGATGATAGAATGAACATTATTCTTTATTCTGTAGCACCTTCATGGCTGACTGGAACTGCTCATGCCCTGCTGGTGATGTGTACCGACCATTTCGACAAGATATTATTTGTGTCTAGCGCTAGTAGGTCGGCTGACTCTTCTTGGGATGAGTTGCCGATCTCCTGCAACACTACAGAGAGCGCTTTCACATTATCAAAGAAAGATCTCTGGACACTCAGGCTGACTCTTCTTGGAATGAGTTGCCGATCTCCTGCAACACTACAGAGAGCGCTTTCACATTCTCAAAGAAAGATCTCTGGACATTCAGTGTCTGGTCATGTCTGCTGCCATTCTTTTTGCATCTTTCACACCTGACACAGCTTCGTATCCAGCTACTAGACGACTCAGTTTGGGTCAAGCTATCATCCACCTAGGAAATGCTACCGGGTCTTCTGTCAATCCAATGGCACCCCATCACCTTTTATGACTGAATCATTTTGTTCGTCGGCTTGGTCAATTGCCAGGGCAGAGAATTCTCTTCTAGACTTGTTAACAACAGAGTTACCCTTGGGAAACTCCCTAGCAACTTCTGGATGCTGTTGCTCAAGGGTTACCATGTCTCGGAGGTGAACTTGGATCCATCGTGCATAATTGACACTGTTGTTCGCAAAGAGGTAAGGGGCCAGTTCTGGGAGTGCTTCACAATACAGGTTGAGGACTCCTTCTCTGAATGAGCGGATCAGTGTGAAAATGGTGAGCTTCATGTCCAGCACCAGAACTGGAACTGTGGACTCTCTAGCCTCCGTTGTTCACACAAGTCTTCAAAGCTAAGATCTTATCGGCCAAACCCAGCAGAGTAGTAGTCCGTCAAAAACAGGTCATCAACCCCTTGGCCGGGCAATGATACTGCGATTATTCATTGCAAAACACAATCTTTGCATTTCTTTTTTCACCTATGGGTGAACCATCCTGTTTTTGAAAATTAATCATTTATTCTGTTATCCTTACTATAATTTGAGAAATATCCGTGTGTATGTATGTGTGATTGTATGCACCGAGATAGCTCGACAATTGGCCATTGTACGAAGTTGATATTCGCCAGATATGTTGGTCATTGCAGTGTCAGGTTTGGAATCGTTTGGATCAGCGGTTCTCGAGAAATCTAATAAAATAAATTTAAAATAGATATTTTATCTAAAATGATTGATCTAAATATAATACAACACCAGAATTCACGAATTAAAACGTTTGGTCAGTATGAAGAGAGACAACAAGAGAGAAAGAGTGGGAGAGGATAGAGAGAGATAGAGAGAGAGGGAGAGACGGAGAGAGAGGGGGAGAGAGAGAATTAAGCCTTTAAATTATTGTCACACGTCCTTGGCCGTCGACTTTCCTCAGCAACCGAAGAGAATCAGGGTTTTTTTTTCTCCCGGTGTTTACCATACCAAAAAATGAATATAAGGGCAGACATTTGAGTTAATAAAATTCACCCTTGTTCTGTTGGACATAATAGGGAAGAAGAAATTGGTATGACTGAACCTAAATAAGAAACTACTGCTACGAAACTACCACTGTTATACTGAGTAGATTTGCGGCATTTTCGGTGATGAAGAAATACATTTGTCTGTAAAGTTGTAGATTTTAAGAGAATAAACAAAACAAAACAAAAAAAAGAATTAGATTTAGTTTAGACTAGCTGAAAACCCGCCCTATCATGCGCTTTCCAGCTAGTTTTTGTGGGAAGCCCTCCACTTCGGGGGCGGGGCTCTTGCACACCCGCCCTCCTTAGGAGGCTAGGGCAGTTAGCTACAGCCGTTTGGATGGATACGATTTGGACATGGCCTCCTCCCCAACCCCCAGGAACAAAACACACGACCTACTTTTTAAAACACTGACTGCTGCTAGAAACTGCTGGCTGGATACCTTTCGGACGCAAAATAAAAACGCAAAAAGAATGAAAGATTCCATTAAATTTAATTTTTGTTCTAAATTCGACCTAAAATGTGTGCTGTAGATGGATTGAGACGTGATGAATTCCTTTATGAATTTATTTTTTGTCTGTGATGCGTATTTCTCAAGTTATAAGTCCAAACATACATACATACATCACAACTTTAGATATATAAGAAGCATTATATGACCTAGGCTTAGAATGGTCAAAACAAGTCAAGTATCTATCTCTAGCTAAAAAAGAACGAGAAAAAAAA
>VCCN01005916.1:3103805-3116440 GCA_006491835.1 Architeuthis dux | reverse complement strand
ATATATATATGTATATATCCCCTCCATGAATTAAATCCACAAATTTGCCTATAAAATATTCTTGTAAATATTCTTGTAAAATCCAGAAATACCTATAAATGTTTGAATTCCTCATGTCTGAAACCCTTGATTTAGCCTTTTAAAGTATTCAGATATGTCAATTACAAGCCTAGATATGAAATTCTGTCTATTTGGTGTGTGCTGGCGGACATTTTGTTTTATGCAAATGAGGTAGTTCTTTACCAACTTTTTCTTGGGAACATTGTTTTTTTCTGAAAGAGGACATCCTAAGGAACATTTTGGTATCCTAAATGTAGAATCATGGGGTTGGGGGTTCACGCTAGGCCCTGCTGGCCCCCGGTCTAACGGGGCTCTGGGCGGAGCCATCCAAATACACACTATAAAAAAGCTTGCCTTTTGAAAAAACACTTTACGCCACTTTTCCGCTTTTTCGGAAAAAAAGGTGAAAAGCGAAAATAGCGTTCAGTTTTTGTTTTGCAGCGAGCCATTAAAGAGGCAGCGCACACTCTCTTCTTCTTTCTACACCTCAGTCTCATGTACCTCCCAGCACCTCCGATCTCCGATTTCTCAGCCTGACATACCATCGTAACCATTTTGGAGGTCTGGAGGCGCTCAGAAATTTCCCCCATTTAAATTAATGGTAATCGCTTCTTGGCTTTACGAAAGGTTTTTATAGGAAATGCTTTAGGATAGCCGGGGAGAAACCTGTATATGCGTGACTCTCTTTCACGGGGATTAACTAATATATATATACATGGCTATTCATTCACATTACATGTGCTATTATTAGAGGTGGACATATACATTAACAGTCTCATCACTATAAGCGGCATTCTGGAAATTCTTGAAATAATAAAATTTAAACAACTGTGCTAAAACCTCAGAAACAATCTTCCCGGGTCTATTGCTTTATTGAGGGCCCTGTTTACTAATTAATTGGTGTAATTGTTGATGCTTCGGTGCGTTTACTGCTGTGCTCATAATCAGAGCAAAAATGCATTCATTTCTTGTCGCTTGCTGTCAGGCCAGTCAGAGGGTCCAGGCGGGTAGGGGGAGGGCTTTTTGCTTACTTTATTGAGGGTAGTCTAAAGATCGGTCTCCTACTTGGGGGTATTAACGGGATCGCCACAGGAGGCTCGCTACATAATCACCAGGTGCTTACGGCTCACCCACCTAGGAATTGACTAGGCTCGACGTTGCGTAACTTCTGTGATCCTACGAGAACCGGTGTGTCACACGCGATTTGGCCGTAACAGAACACAAATCTGATACATCACCAGCACCATCATGTTTACGGCTCACCCACCTAGGAATTGACTAAGCTCGACGTTGCGTAACTTCTGTGATCCTACGAGAACCGGTGTGTCACACGCGATTTGGCCGTAACAGAACACAAATCTGATACATCACCAGCACCATCATCAACAATAAAGACAATAACGAGTATCTTAGGAGAAGAAGAAGAAGAAGAAGAAGAAGATGAAGATATTAGAAAACACAACTAAACGGTATAAATATGAACAGGTCTGATTAGTCACTTAATTGAAACTGTCACGCGACCAACGGCTTTTGGCAACATACCGTGTTGGGGGTGATGAATTAAAAATGGGAAAAGGAGTGATCAATGAATAAGTTACTTATCTCGTATTTTGTTGAATCACTACACCCCCACCCACCTCCCCACAAAACATAATTCTGGGGGGGGGGGGATTAAAAAAAAACAAAACCAAAGGTTTTTTCTAGACATAATAAGGAGTACATGTTTCAATTTTCAGCTCTCTATCTCCATCGGTGCAGCCTGTACGTGTGACACACACATACATAGCCAACCAGCCAGAATCACTTAACAACTTAAAAAGAAAGTTATGTTAACTATGTTGACAGTTTTGGTTGACGGTTTCTAATATGTTGGTAGTATTAGTAGTGAACTACTCAGGACCCTTCCCAGGCTGAACAACAGAGGAACTTAAATCGATGGATCTACAAGACAGGAACTAATGAATATGCACATGGCTCTGCTTCCAAGAGATCATACCGACAGACTATATGTAGAAGAGAAATGAGGAGAACTCGTCAGCATTGAGAACTGTGATCTTAGAGCTGAAATGACACTTTCCAAATACTCGCCACAGATCAATTAAAACTGCTCGTAAAACGAGGGATAAAAGGAAGATAAACGCGAGAACATTGAGGAGCGAAATAAAGAAAGAAAAATAGGGAAAAAAGGCCCCCCTCCGCGGAGAAATTAAAAGGCTAATATAAATTATTGCAGACAAACATTCGTGGATATGGTTATACAGAGGACACCTGGTAAAAGAAAGGGAATCTTTTATCCTTGCAGACCGGGACAAATACATCAATACCAATTAAAGATAGACAAAATCCACAAAAATAGGAAATGCCGACTTGAAGAATAAGATAGGACATGCCGAGAAAGAAAGAAATAAGAAGAAACATGTGGAGAAAAAGATAAGACCTAAGCAGCATTATAAATGAATGCAGCAGGCTGGCTCAAAAGGAATACAAAAAGCAGACACAAGAGAGTAGGCACAAACCTACACTGGGAACTGTGCAAATGACTTGGGTTCGACCATGTAAACTAATGATATGAGCACAAACCATGGAGTAAGATAGTAAATATGGAAAAGTTAAATGTGAATAAAGAAATAAGTATAATTAGAAAATGGAATCTATCCAGATAATGAACATTGTGACTTTATCTGTTTTTTTGTTTTGTCATAATTAATGAATTCTATGACAAATCTTCCAATTAAAAAAAATTGCTCCCTTTATCTCGAAAGACACTCATCGTAGTGCATCAAACTCCAAGTAATTGGGACTGAAACATACCATTCATATTTTCTACTACTTCAATATTGATATGTACTAGCTGTAAAACCGCCCTATTGGGCAGCGTTCCAGCTAGTTTGTGTGGAAGGCCCAAATAAGGCCTACAGATATTTAATGAGGAAATAAGAAATTATTTACTTAAACAGTTAAATTTATTTCTTGTTTGAAATTTGTTTTCTTTTAACGTACTCTTTTTAAATGAACTCATTCAGGGCAGGCTATCAGCCTGGCCGCTTATACTCCGAGAGAAGATGGGGTGTTTGTATGCTTGTGTTACTTTACCACTAATACTATTACTACTTACTGTTACTAATATTTGTTTTCCTTTTTAGGCTTCCGTACTTTAAAATATGGACGTTAGTTTTTGGCAGGAACACAAAAATACTTTTTTGCTTCCAGATTCACGGGACTCTATGGAAATATAGTTTACAATCTGCCCCAGTGAAATATCTAAAGCATAGAACCGTTTCCCTGGGATAAAACCACTTTAGGCAAATTTCCATTACTATAGATGATAACAGATTATGACTGAGCAGATTCCAGTTGCATATTCCACAGTTATTATGTCCACACTGAATTGAAGTGTAATATAATTATCAGTTTTGAATCAAGAACATGCGAAGTGATGTCTAAATCCTCCTCTCATATCCCCTTTGTATCAGATAAATTATAAGAACCTCTATTTTTAATACAGAGGATTTTGTGAACCTATCATTTGTTCTGACTGAAGACATTTACACATTTACACAAATCAGTGATATAGCTTGTAACAAAGGAAACAGTATAATCATCATAATCTAATTAAAACAAAGCAAATTAACTCCAGACATCTTACATCGTCAAATTCAAGAGGAGTTGGTTATATACAGGTAACGAGGCCAAAAACTTTTCATCGAATGTCATCAAAATTTGTTCAGTAATTTCAAAATGTTATATATATAACATACATATGATTTAATACTTTAAAATGTTCAATGGTGCTTTAATGTCTTAAGAACATTTAATAATAATTGCTATTTAAACATTTAAATCGAAAAAAATCATCTGAACTGTATATGTAAGGTTCAACTAACGATCGGTATATATAATGCGTAAATGTCTGGTTATGTGCCCATTTCAAACGGCTCCAAAGCTAATGGGGGATAACCTCTGATCTGATCAGTGCTTTCATATCCTTGGAGCGAATATCAAAGTGTTGCTTTCTCTGTCATTCTTCTTCCCCTATTTTCAATCACATATTTATATGTACATTTGCTCTCTAGCTTATGTGTATGTGTCCATAACTTTAAACTACTTTGTTAGTGTGACTGGACAGCACTTCAAAAGGAAGCAACGAGTTGCATCCATTATAGCCTCGCCGACCAAAAGTGTTCCCTCTCTGTGTGGCTTATATGGACACTCACGCTTCTCCAGTCTTCTTCTTCTTCTTCTTTGACCTCTGGTCGCTATTTACCCTCAGCTATTCCTCGATCTCGCCATTAAATAGACACCCCCCTTCTGATTCTACAATTATAGAAGTACGCAATACACACGCATCGAAGTCTCTGTATGAGAATATGTGAATGTAATTTTTAAATTGCCTGCCGATATTTGTAATAGTGATGTGGGGACCCGTCTGTATAAACACATAAAGCGGCCAGTAGCACGAGTTCACCCCGACCTTCGATCCACAATAAATCATTAGGACGAAATTGAAACTATTAACGTTCTTTGGTGTTCGATCTTAATGGGCAATCCAGCCTGCCACGAATTTTACTCGGACCATTCATTTCCCCCTCTTTATGTAGGCCGTGTTGTTGGAGTTTAAGCTAATCTTTCAGTTTTCGACATTTTTTTTTTACTTTTTAATGTCAAGAGGAAAACAAACATGATGGTTTTTTCTTTCTTTTTCGATCTGAGCTTTGTTCTTCGATTTTTTTTTGTCTGTTGCCTTCTCTCAGAAAGTGTCGGAAATCTGCTTAGACACCACAATTCAAATTCAGTGCCAGACAAGGACTAGCCCGACGCCATGAAATATATACAGCCTGCCACATCACAGAGAAATTCTGCATACAGCCATACATATATTGTCATACATAAATCACTGAGATGCACTTGGACATTCATTATACTTGCACTTACATAGGAAGGCGGTATTTAGTGGAAAAGCATGGACGCACAAGGAACAAGATCGAAGGTTCTAGCAAACCACACACTCATGACATACAGATATTTAGACATGGAAACATAGCCAGTGGTGGAAAGGGGCGCGCCGGGGTGCACATCATATAACTACTTCTCAATTTCAGTGTAGGTTATGGTCTCAAAACGGCCCGAAATTGGTCATATTTTAAAAGAATAAATACCCACGAGGGCTAACAGTGCTCCGGAACCCTAGCTGCACAGGTTCATTTCGCTCATCCCCGTGGTCCCCGAGCATAAATCTTAGATACAGCCTTACCCTGTACCTAGTTCCCAAGACCCATTTCCACCAATGAACACGACTAAATATCAACCACAAACCGAGTGTGTCTTGATGAAATCATTGGTGGCAAGGTTATCTCCACCATCTAATGTTGGTGTTCGAGCCTAAGTAAATATCAGGCTTTGAAAAGCGGATTTTATGGATAGGAAGCAGTTCTACATCTCCTACGAGACTGGTACTACATAATGTTTTCTCGGACGGATTTAAAAAAAAGAATTGTGACATTTTAACTGGGCCGAATAAATGCATAGCACTTTCATGATCTTGCTAAATGCGAGTTTTTATAAAATTGTAGAAGTTAGATTGGTGAGGCTTATTAACATATGTTGTATAACCCTTTACACTGTCCTGCCGCCATGGGTCGTCTCGTCGTGGGTTGCTCATTTGTGGGAGGCAAAACTCGAAAAACTGGTTGTAAAAATATGAGACATATTTTTTATTTCATAGTCGGCTGGAGAATGAAGAGTGGGAGAGAGATAAGGAGAACCGTCAGTCTGTCCCCAACAGGGACAACGTCTCGTGCCTTCCAGCCTGGCTTAGGCGATCTGCTTCTCTGCTTCTCTGCTGAGTCCTCTGAGTTTTCTGTTCAGGTCTCTTCTAAGTTTTTCTGTCTCTCTTAGCTTCCTTTATCAGGTTTGAACACCCACGCTTGTGTCGTTTCCGGTTCCCACATCCTGTTTTGGGACACCTACGCATATGCTAAGGTGACAGGGCCACTTCCATTTCCGCACAGGTGTTTTGGCCCCGAAATAACCTTTTCGTGGTAGTATATCATAACACATAGTCAGTCATCAATATTGCAACAGTTTCCGATGTTCACTGTATTCTCATACAGATTAATCTTTCTCCTCATCATCACATACATGTCAGGCATCTCTATAATATTTGCTGGTCAGGCTTAGTCACAAAGCGATAGATTATAAGTTCTAACTCAAACTGAAACTCATTACTACACATTCAAAACATTAAAATACAACGAAAGGAAGTGCAGCGCCCACCGTTGGACCAGGTTACGTATATGAGAGAAGTGCAAACTGATGTACAAAAGAACTGAGATTAATTTTAAAATGTCCAGATAATAAGGCTTTTTAAAGAAATACTGACAGTCAGTCACATCCGGGGGTCTTCCTGTGCACTTCGCTCTTCTTTGGCTTTGGTTTAAAATGGGACCTGGGTTTACAGCGGACAAGGCGATGATCAGTGTCGCACTCTGCACTGGGTATCACTCTGGTGGACATATATTTGGTTCCTCTGGAGCACTAGAATGCAGTCTATTAGGCGCCAGTGTTTTGAGCGGGGTGCATCCACGTGTTCTTCAGCCTATTCTTCTGCTGATAGTGTTGGTAATGTGCAGTTCCTGTTCCGCTCAGAACTCAAGGAGGAGCCGTCCTTTGTCATTTGATTTTCCTAACCCGTGCTTCCCGAGAACAACTTTCCACGATCCGAAGTGCCGGTCTACTCTGGCATTAAATTCGCCAAGGATAATGAGTTTATCTCTTGCTAGAACATTTGTTACAAGGCGGCCTAGGTCGGATTAGAATTTGTACTCCTCTGGGTCCGCTTGAAGGTTTTCAAGCATACACACTGATGGGCATAGCGCACTGCTTGCCGTTCAGTGTAAGGCACATGCTGATGATACGATCGAGGAACTTAGAGGTGATGGGGTTACACACCATTAACCCTACACCAGAGAGACACCTCTGATTGTGGCTTTCCCGACCAGTAAGGAGTATGGCCTGATTCAGGCTGCCTTGATCTGGGAAGCAGACCGCTGATAGCAGCCATGTCGATTATCCGCATTAGTCCAATGTATTAGAGAACAAACATGTAATAATGTAGACCATGAAAGCAGTATTCAATGTAACAATCCAGAGAATTGCTAACCACACGAAACATGCCTTGAAAAGATTCTAGCTGTCTGAGGTAGGATAGAATACAAATAACTATGGATATAATACAAAGAAATTAGCATCGAAGAAGTGCATCTACAGAATGAAGAATTACTATTTTCAATTGAAAACATACACGAAGACGTAGAATCCCAAAACAATTACGAGGTATTTCCTAGAGACGCACAATAGCCTCGTCAGATACAGAAAACTTAATGGACATAGAAATCAAATGAACAAAATGAAAGCAATAATGAAAAAGAGAAAGAATAACTTCCATCCCTGAGAAAGACAGATTGGAAAAACATCAGAATTGAAACGGAGAAAGTTAATAATTTATTACATTATATTGAAACTGAAAACATAAAACAGTTGAATAATTTGAAATATACAGAAAGTTAGTCACTGAAAAATTACAAACAAACTAGTATGTGATATGAGACATAAGCAACAAATTAAGAATTTATACTGAGAAAGAGATTTATTGTAATACGATAAAAAAAAAGACCAGTTGCTGTATTAGAGGAATTAAGTCGAAATATTTTAGCCACAGGGTACAGGATAAAAAGACACCAACATAGCGTTCAACAATACAGAAACATCGGATGTTTCAAGATAATGACAGTAAATATTACCAACAAATAAATGGAGAAATAACAAATAAAACCAAAAAAGGAGACGGAAACGAAATCAAACGCTCCTGCTTAAAATTATAGCAAATAGAGGAATAGATAGAGGTAAATAGAGGAAACATTATGGAAAGACAGATGGGGGGGGGGTAGAATCTCGAAAAGTGAACTGTATGGATTAGAAGATGGATATAATATAAAGATAAATGTATATACTTTACGAAGAACACGACTTGAATTTCTGAACTGGAAAGCGCCAGAGAATAAGGGAATATATGAATTCTGGACGGACGATGAACAGAATTACGACATGTTCTCCAGCCAACGTTTTCGTAGAGTTTAATCATGCACGGAATTGCATATTCAATGAACTGGAAGTCAGAACTAACTTAATTAACATATATATTCCTATATATTCAATTCTGATATATGAAATATCATCATCTTCACCCCCATACTGTACATTGGATAATATAAATTACAGTATGATGATGAAACAACAATGAGGAAGTGAAGTAAACTGGTGTACATTCTCGGGATTCTGTTGTTGAAAAAGAACTGAGCATTTCTAAAAAACATTCTAGAATTTTCAATAACAGCGACAAAAGGAAAAGTAACCTGAAAAAAGCATATATTTCTCGAGCAGTCATTTTAACATATAAACCAGTTTTCAAATGGTTCTTCGGACGATTGAACTCCTTCTTGTTATTCGGCCTTCTTCAGGTGTAAAATCCGAGTATGATTGGTTAAACAGAAATCATGTTTAAAGAGGGGGTAGCCCTTATAGCGCATGGCCCCGGTGTTTCTGTGTCTCTGTCCTGTCGGGTTTAGATTTGTTGAGAAGTGGGAGCCACATCGGATTGAAATCCGCACTTACCCCCACCCCCACCCCTTCAAACATGATTTCTGTTTAACCCATCGCGCTCGGATTTTACACCCGAAGAAGGCCGAAGAATGGATCGGCCGAAACGTCGTGTTTACAACACAAGTGACAAGAAGGAGTTCAATCGTCCGAAGAACCATTTGAATATTAATGACCCATCTCAAAGCTATAGAAGATATATAAACCAGTTATTGGTCGACTGTTGTTGAGTGATGGTCAACAAGCTAATACTACAGACCGATTTGTTAGTGAAGAGGGTTAGATCCTCACTTAGTGCCCAACTAGCCTCACTATAAACAAGGACAATGGACTTTCCATTCCTAAAGATTTTCGGTCGTTCCTTTAGATTTCGATAAAAAGCAGAATGTTTCTGAAGTTGGTAGCACATCAAACACTTTACCTACCATTAAACTGGGATGACAGCGTTAAATGTATTTTGTTAACATGTTTTCCACCAGAATTATTTTTGAAAAGTGTCCAGTCAGAATAATTAATGCGAATAAAGAAAGAAATTGTTAAAAGAGAGAAAGAAAAAAACAAGAGTAATCAAATTCAGTTGAAAGCTGAAAATTAAAAGAAAAAGAAAATGAAAGGCAATTTTACATTACGTGGAGAAACGAATGAAAAAAATGCAGATGAAAGAATTCGGGGGAAATTAGATAAAAAACAATTGCCAAAAATTGAAATAGCTAAAAACGGTCGCACGATGATGATGATGATGATGATGATGATGATGATGATGATGATGATGATGGAGGCATCAACATGAAAAGGAAAAAGAACACGCACTTGCAGGCACACACACGCATACGGTAAAAGAAATAATGATTTCAGTCTGATTAATAACAGGAACATTAGATATATGGATGATGATGAGGAGGAGGAGGGTGATGATGATGAGGAGGAGGAGGATGATGATGAGGATGATGATGATGATCCGAAGATTTGACAGCCAGCAAAATTGACTAAAGGAAAATGATACGAAGGGATCGACACTGACATATAACTTTTGGTAACACTAGAAATAATCTCAATAACAGTAATAACTAAATATACGGGAATTTCACATCAACTTCAAATAGAAATAGAAAGAAGATAATGACAAAGGAAAAAGGAAACATTGAAAAATACAGCAGAACAACAATAGTAATAATAATAATGAAGACGAATACGATGGTAAGAAAAAGAATGAGCTGATGATGATTAATATCAAGGACGGATTAAGACAGTGCGTGGCCTCTAGCATCTGTTATAGTCTAGTCGGAAAAGTAGGTCCACGGGAACTACCTGGGTTTTCTTTCGCCACCTGGGTTTTTTTTAACACTTGAAGTGTCTATTATGATTCTACCAGGCTGAAATAATGTCCAACTGGCTGGTGGTTATCGCTGAAGGCTGAGTGACCATAAGTCTCCTCAGGTCTCCAACTCTCCTCTCATCGTCTTCACACTTCACAGCAGCGCTGTAGTTTGTACCGTACACCCCACCCCCCCACGAGCCTTCTTCATTTGTATTATTATTGCTGTTTTGATGATGATGATGATGATCATGATGATGATGATGATGATGATGATCATGATGATGATGATGATGATGATGATGATGATGATGATGATGATGATGATGGAATCCATTCCTTTCTCGACCAAAATGCTAGAAAAGCTCCTACGGCTGCAGAAACTAACTCCTCATAAATAGAATAATCCTAGAGAATTGCAGTTCAAAACACCGTAATCTTAGCACCGCCGGGATAGACTATCGCCAGGCATTCGATAGCGTCCCTCATCCAACGGCATCAACACTCTTTCTCTCCCATTCTAATGGTGTAAGTGGAATTTTCTACGTTGACTCTCTCTCTCCACTCTTTTGTTTTGCTTGTCACTGATAGCTATTTCACATGAGCTCAACAATGCCACATACGGGTACAAAACTTATGACAAGACCATTACCCACCTCTTCTGTATGGATGACTTGAAGCTCTGCGGTAAGAATGTTGAACAACTGCAAAGTCTATTGAAGACTGTTAAGAGATTCAGCGATGACATCGGAATGGAATTCGGACTTGATAAATGTGCGAAAGCTACTTTTGAAAGAGGAAAGTTAACCGCTTCATCACCCATCAACTTAGATGTAAATACTAAGATCAAAGAATTAGATCAAGAATAAACCTATAAATATTTAGGTGTAAATTAAGGTAATGGCATACAGCACAATAGCATGACAGAGGAAATAAGAAAAGAGTATTATAGAACAGTAAGGCTAATAATGAAAATAGAACTAAACTCACAAAATAGAATACAAGACATTAACACAGTAGCTGTTCCAGTAGTCCAATATTGTTTCAATATCATCAACTGGAACTGAACGGACATCCAACGAATGGACACAACAAAACGAGAGAATTGCTAACAGCAAATAAAATGCACCACTCGAAGGCAGATGTAGAGAGTCTTTACCTGCCAAGAAATGAGGTTGGTAGGAGCCTCATTCAATTGGAACTCTCATATATGACAACCACCATCGGACTTCAAACCTACATCGAAACTACCAACGATTGGATGATAGAACTAGTGAGAAAACACGAAAGTAGAACAAATCTGCACTCAATTAGAAAAGAAGCAAATAAATACAAGAGAAAACTTAACCTTGAGGATGAAAACGAACCAATGGCCGACTCACCAACTAAAGAAACCAAGAGAGTAAATAACCAAGCCAAACAGGAAGGAGTAAAAACACTATGTAAGAACTGTCAAGAGAAACCACTCCACGGCCAATACCTCCTTCGCACCAAAGGAGCTGATGTAGATCAGAATAAAACCCAAAAGTTCAGGATTGAAGGCCAATACGGAAAGTTTTATAATGGCAGCCCAGGACCAAAACCTAAAAACACGAAACTACCAGGTTAACGTACTAAAAAATGGTTCTGACCCTAAATGTAGACTGTGATGATAATCTCGAAACAATTGACAACATAGTAACAGGATGTTCAGTCCTTGCAGCAAATGAATGCAAGGTGAGACACGATAGAATTGGACGATACCTACACTGGATAATCTGCAAACACTACAACACCCCATATTCTAAGAACTGGTACAAACATCAGCCTGAACCAATCACAGAAGCAAAAGATGTAACTATATTATGGGACTCTACTATACATACCGATAGAACTATTAACGCGAACAGGCCAGACATATAGTGAAAGTGAAAAAGTGTCTCCTAACAGATATGACTGTCCCAGCTGATGAAATGAATTAAAAAAACACTTGCAATATATAAAGATATTGAAATTGAAATTAGTAGAATGTGGCAACCAAAATAATACCTAGTTGTTGGAGCCCTTGGATTACTCAAAGAATGAACCAGTGAATCTGTGGACAGCATACCTGGGAAGACTAGTATATTCTAAACACAGAAAATAGTTATTACTTCCACCGCGCACATAATTAGAACATTTTTGTCAATATGAATGAACGTACTACATCTAGCATACATCATTTTATGTATATGTAGATGTATGTTTATGAAACTGTGTTGTATCTTCTGTATATGTAAATATCTGCTGTTTTCTTTCTGTCATAAGTTACATAACAAGGTTGAAAGCCTTAAGTTTCATCAACCGAAATCAAAGAAAACATAATAATAAACAACAACAACAACAACACCACCACCACCACCACCTGCATGCGAGAGGATATTAGAAAAACAGATTTCCCATCTCAGAGAGACGAAGAATTACTGAAAAACACATCGCACACGAGCAAGTTTATGGGATACATACAAGATAAGAGAACAAGGGATACCCACTGCAGTGGAAGAAATACACCAAAGACGCGAGACTAAAGAGATATAGACAAACCCAATACACACAGAACCGTACTTTCCAAAACAACGAAAGAAAA
>VCCN01005916.1:2984282-2998673 GCA_006491835.1 Architeuthis dux | reverse complement strand
TATGTATGTATCACGCGTACAGGCCGCACCAATGGAGCTAGTTGGCTCTAAGTTTAAACAGTTACCCCCTATTATTTTTTTAATTCCCCCCATAAGATGTTTTTTTAGTGGTGGATTCGATTTGCAATGTAAATTTGTGCTAAATTGACCCCTTAGTTTGTGTCCAGAAGAATTCACACTTGTGTTTTTTTTTTGAAGATTCAAACTTTTTCTTTAGTAATCACTGCCCAACAAATGGCGAGTAACTCGTTCATTGAGCACCGCTTTTTCCAATTTTTTTAATTAATCATCCCCAGCACTGCATGCTGCCAAAAGTCGTTGGTCACGTGACAGTTTCTATTGTGTGACTAACCAGACTTGCTGCTGCTGATGATGATGCTGCTGCTGCTGATGATGATGATGATGATGATGATGATGATGATGATGATGATGATATTCTTGCTTTTATTCTTCTCACTGTCGACTTTAGAAGTGAATTCACTGCCGGCAAAAAAAAAGAAAGAAAAAAAAAGAATGAAAAACTTTGCCTGAATCAAGAACATTCATTTTTTCTTCTGCTGTTAATTGGATTCAGTGTTCCTTCTATATAGGGCGCCTGGCAAAAAAAAAGATCCTGCTAGCGCTTTCATCATTAATTTCAGGGATTTAACGTTCCTCACTTTAACAAACAGAATTCCATTTTGAAATCCTTCTTTTCTTCCGATCAATCTCTTCTTTCTCGCCCTTTTACATTAAAATCTCTTCCTCTTTTACAGTTTTCTAACTTCTATCAACCAATCTCTTTATCACTCGTTGTATCTTAGTCATTCTCTCTCCTTCCATCTTGTTAATCATTCTCTCTCTCTCTCTCTCATCGGTTTGCTTCTATCACGTATGCACTCTGTTTTTACCATATCATGTCGCTATCATTTCTAACCGCCATTATTCTCTCCAAAGTTTAACCCTTTTCTCTTTCTTTTCCCCAACTTCTCACTCCCCTGTCTAAGAGTTAGTACTTGTTCTATACGAGTCCTTTTCCCCCTCCTTTTGTAACCATTTTTTCAATTTCAGTTTACCTTCTCTCATCTCAATCCTTCCTCGACCCATTTCTCATAATAGCTTCGAATTCTCTGCCGACTCGGTCTAATTTCTAGTTGCTCATGCTTCCTTCCTATAAAAATATTTCTATTGTTGATTTGACTGAGAATTCGGTGTCATTCAAAAATCGAATGATTTTAATCACACTTCGACGCTTCGTTTTGGCAATGGACACACACTTTACATTCTTATTGCAGATAAATACAAGGTATTCAAAACTGGGTTGACTTTTCTATAAATGAAAAATAATCGTGCAACATAATTTGTTTCTAAAGTCATACAATTGAACTTCATGTTTTCAATGTACTAAATTTAGTTACAATTTACTTTCAAACATTCTGTTTGTTTCAGGAAGAACTTCTGCCGGTAGAGTATTTTTTCAAATGTTTCTCAGCATTTGTTTTAGCTAACTTTCACATCTTTTGAAATTATATATTTGATGAACTTCAACTTTAATAATTCTAAAAAGCCACATCATCTGAATTTAAACATAAAGCTGTAATATACTTTGCGTCTGAATAGTTTTCAAAGTGATAGTATTAGTGTTATCACTATCATCTACTTACATAATGCACAGTGTGGATTTCTTGGTTCTCTGTCCATAACCATGGACTCTTCCACTTAAAGGTAACACTTTTGCTAACAAATATATCTCCTATCCATCAATTGAAACAATGAACTCTTCCACTGGAGAAACTTCAATAGTTTATCTTTTTCATAACACTGTGCAACGCGATTTTTGCTCCTGGGTAGTGAGTGTTATTTTCTGATTGCTTAAATGTAAATGTATAGAAAATTGTTATTATTCCGTTTAAACTTTGTGGACATGATAGTGATATTAATAGGTAATTGTTTTTCTTAGGATAGGCCTAGTGGTTGCCACTGAAGATTCTGTTACTACGAATCTTCTTAGAACTTGCAGACAGGCCGACAGGGGGCGTTAATCACGACCCGAAACGACGTTTCTCAAAGGGTTTATCTAACATAACATAACATAACATAATGTTTAACATAACATATAACATCCAAGGAAATGGATATATAACATAACATTACAAATGGAAATATAACATAACATAACATATTGTTTAACATAACATATAGCATCCAAGGAAAGGAATTTGTTTTTATTTTACAATGACTCATATCGTTTCATATCGCTAAATAATATCTTCTCCTCGCGGACCGGTAGCACAAACTTCGCGGCACGCTGGTTGGGGCCCACTGAGCTAGATGTTAGAAAAATGTGAAACCGTATGAGAGAAGCTGAATGAATAGACAGGGTGCAATAGTGTTCATCTTCAATTGATTCAACTCTAATAGGGTCATTTTTGCAACATAATTCAGTCAAATGACTCTTGTTCTATCCTCCATACCGGTCACTGCTTGAGTTTACAATGCCCTGTTTCAACCTGCAGCGATTATTTCGCTTCTTTGAAAGAGTCTATGATGTAACAAATTACTCCTGTTCCGCCAAAGGCGCACCATAATCTTTCGGCGATTACAGCACAGTTTCGGTTGATAATCCGACTTCTCTCATCCTGTTAATCTGCAGATCTCCGTAATTCGTGAAAAACCTATTATTTACAGCAAGTAATGATATGATGTAAAACGGATCATTCATCATTGCTGGCCTCCATACATTTAGTTTATCAGCGAATTCGAATGGAAACCATTTGTCGAACATTTTTTATTCATTTATTCTTTTTTTTTTTTTTTTTACTAATCACCCTTAATTGATTTTAAATGCTTTAGATCAATTCACTGAAATTTGCTGCGTGTTATCTGACTAAGATTTTCAAATTATTTTTTATCAAAGTCTTCAAATCTTCATTATTGATTGATAGTTCTGGCGGACCCTTTTCTTGCTTTTCTAAAAAGTCATCCCTTGCATTTTTTAAAGATGAAAACAAATCTGTTTGTTCACTAGCAGCATTACATGCAAGATTGATATTCTTTGCAACAGCAAGTCCATTATGTTCCAGATTGAACTCAGACAGACATAATATCATGAGGTCAACGGTTTTTAATTTTTGCCTAAAAACCTAGCAAAATTATGTTTTTACTGAAAATCAACCAATACTTTATCATCTAAAAGCATCAATTTGACATATAAGAAAGATAAAGTTAAAAATGTTAAGTTTTAAGGATTTGTTTATTTCTTAAAATTAAGACACGGCACCAGAAAAATTCCATATTTGTGTTCATACAGTTTTCTTACATGATTGCATTGAAATCATTTTGATGTATCGGATTTCTGCTATCACACTCGGCTACAACACAGAGACACACGACAATTGACAATACTAGATGTCGTAAAACGCTATCTCTTGCGATATGATTAATCCTTTAGACAACCATCGGTCATCTATTTTAGTTGCACAGAATGGTGAAGGAAATAAATAAACCTTACCACCCACTAGGCTGGTATTTTGCGTGATCTTGAGAGAGAAGGGCGCACCTTACCTTCTCTGGATGAGTGCCAGAAGACTATACCTACAATAGTAATGAGTGAAATCAATATGGCAGCCCAAAAGATGATTGTAAGAACTTTTCTACTATAAGAATTGGAACTTGGCACAAAAGCAGCTGTAGCAGCCCGTAGAAGCTAGATACTTTTCTTCAGATGGTTTTCAACTGGAAATGAGTCACTTAAAGATCCCTTCATAAAGAATCGGCGGTTACTATTGAGGATGAAGACATGTGTTGAAAATAATCCGCTTCAAACGTATCAGATATTTGTATTAAGATCCAACATAAGCGATGATACTATATGTTTACACCTGTACCGCATTAGCAAAAGATACACATTAAGAAAATAGGTTTACTATGAACTCAAACAAAATATACAGCCACGTTCCAGAATACGTTTATTATTTCTTTCACAAACCGATCACTGTGGCTCAGTGGTAGTGTACTCGTCTCTGGTTCAGTAGGGCGTGGTTCAGTCCACCACCGGGTCATATCAAAGACTTTTTAAAAAAAATGGTACTCAATGCCTCTACGCTAAGCACACGGGTTCGGATTGAGGAACTTCTCTCCGAGGCCAAATCACACTGGATACACCGGTTCTCGTAAGAGAAATTAAGCAATGTCGAGCCTGGTCAGTGCCTAGATGGATGACTATTTGGGAATACCCGGTGCCGTAAAGAAAACGGAGCTTCGATATGCCTGGAAGGCCAGATGTGGGTATTACTAACAATTGCCCGCGATACTCTCGATGAGGGTATAAGCAGAGAACGATGATACATACAAACATACTTCGTTCACGCCAAAAGAGTCAATTGGTTATTAACCTGTGTTCTGGGTCTCATCAACAAAAAATGATGTTGTGTGTGTCGTTAAGGGTTACGGTACTTTCGTCTACATCCTTTAAGCAAATATTAGTTTTGTCTAAATCACTTTGGTCTAAAATCACTTTTGTCTAAACAATATCTCCAAAACCATTCGACAGAATGTCAGTGAAATTCATTGGGGGCTTTTGGAGATATTGTTGAGACAAAAGTGATTTTAGACCAAAGTGATTTAGACAAAACTAATATTTGCTAAAAGGATGTAGACGAAAGTACCGTTTTTTGTTGATGAGACCCAGAACACAGGTTAATAACCAATTGACGTGCTGTACCCCGTCGTTGAATAGCTCTAGTATCGAGCATTGCGATTTTCTGCAATCTGGAATAACAGTTACACACGAGGTATATGCTGCACAACTTCAGTGAATCCAAAATGCAATGGTCCGAAGGCACCCAGCGCTAGTCAACCGCAAAGGAATTGTTTCGTTTCAAGACAATGGGCGAGTACATATCGCTCGTGGAGTACGAAATAAGTTGGGAAGACTTGCTTTTGGAATTACTGCTTCACCCATAATATGTTTTCTTATCATCTCTGTAAGTGATCACATGCGTAATAAAAGACCTTATAACAAAGAAACACTCAAATAAACATCTGAACTCATTATTTGTTGTCGCTACTACAACGTTTTGGCCGATCCATTCTACAGCCTTTTTCATATGTATAATCTGGAAGGAAAAAGAGGAAACTCTTTTTTTTTCAGAACAAAATGGCAAACAGAAAATGATTGCTAATATATGTTGAAAATAATCCGCTCCAAACGTATCAGATATTTGCATTAAGATCCAACACAGCACTGGCTCATTTCCAGCGACGGGAGCCACGCAGACGATATCATTCATAGCCACTCATGCAACACAGGTGATTCTAATTTATACACGGGGGTGCTCTCCAATTCCTTCCCTGCTGAGCAAAGATAATCACAATGTACTGAAATCCATACTAGCCTGACTTACGCAACTAACCGCTAAATTGATATATGCTGCTCCTTTCAATGTTCTCGCTCTCCAGCGGTGTTCCCTGACAGTTATCTGGACTTCTTCGCAAAGAGGATAATGTCCAATTGTCCGAACAAATCTTGGTGATGGTGATGACTCTTCTCAACATTATAGACAATAAGTTGAACTGAAGTTTCAATATCTTTTCGCATCAAAGCCCAAAATCTTTTTTTTTGTATCCAAAAGGCATGTACACGCTTGTATTTCGCAAGGAAATGTTTTTCTAAACTCAATGGGATCTATTTTCCTGATTAATGTTTTCCTGTACTGTTTTTATTTCTTCTAAGTCAGTAAAAATGAACGAACGTTTTTGGTTACCTGATATTGTCCAGCATTGAACATGTGTGTAACGAGAGCATTCAATAAACAAATCTCCTCAACAACTCTCTTATTTGCAGATGTTAAAATACCATTTGTATGTGCGAATGTGACTGAATGTTATCGGAAACATCTAAGCGTCTATTGACTTTAAGATTGTATTTACATTGAAAAGCTTTGTTAGATTCGAAGCAGTACTTATATAGAGTACACGTTAAACTGAAAACAATTCTCGATGATGTTAGCGTCTTAAATTTTGTAGTGAGAAACTTCAACCTCCATCACCATATGGAAATGACAGGACATGGATTTGAATTTATTGAACAAATTACCATGTGAAATTTAACAACTTACGTGAAACTTCAGACGGAATTTCTCAATCATATTAAGTCGGTAGATATTTTAGCGTTATAACTTGTATCAACAGGTCTATCTTATCGCATGGGCACACAGGGTGGGGGAATTTTAGAGTCCCGAAATTAATTTGGAAAAATAATAATTAAGGTTCACATCATCAAATAGCAGACATAGATAACCTTCTCTAAACTTGCTTGTAGAATTCATATTTCTCCTTTGACTCTATTAGCCAAACATGAGAACTCTACTTACTGATTTTGCAATTTGTCCTTAACTCATGTGTTAAAAGTATTCGTTCTTTCTACGTACAATAAATAGTCACGTACATTTCTTTATTGGCATTGTTATTAAAGTTAACATTTATATTTAACTCAGTTCTTGACTCTTTATTGAACCTATGTATTAAATGTGTTAGGGGCGAAGGGTTAGGGTCCCTAGTATATTGCTTGCCCTGGGGCCTCAAATATTCTTAAGACGGCCCTGGGAATCAGTGTACAAATTGTTTCTGGACGTTTACAGAAGAATATTTGCACAATATTGTCAAAAACAAATATTTTGAACAATGCTGCGTATTGATAAAATATCTTGAGCACATGGATGAGATTTATCACATCCGTTTGTTGTATATCCTGTATGTCGGGGTTGTGTGTTCGGTGTCGATTCCGAGATGTCTTTTTTGATGAGAGGTTCCCAGACGCTATTGATGTTAATGCTCGGTCGGCTGAGTGGATAGACTGAACAGAATATATGCGCCGCTTCCTTCAGGCGTCGTAATCGCCAGTTGTTCCCCCTGTCTATGATTTGTACTTCATCCTATAAGGGCCTGTATCCACCCACTCTCTCCACATATGATCCGCCATGCCCGATTTGTACGTGCCACCGTGCGTTACGGCTTTCCTGTGTTCTTCAGTTCTTACTTTTACAGGCCTGCATGTTTCACCCTTATAATGTCTACCACAATAGAGCTATTGACTATCTATTCGAATCCATCTTTGAAACCAAGAAGAAACAAAGCTTTTGTCTACGAGGGTAACTAATATACATTTAACGCAGGACGCTGATTTTGAGGCCTACATTATTTCCCCAAACCGACCTTTTGTTCACCAGGAACAGCGGTTGTCAGTAATATGCGTTGATAGGAAGTATTAACTATTTACATTTAAAAGTATTCTGATAACAATCTACCTATACAATGGAGAAGCAGATAAAACATGAGGGCATAGTTCCTAAAATATAAGTAATAACACATGTACGTCAAAATAAGTCTATACAAATTACATTAGATCGAACTAGTGTGAATATCACCATCTTGTACACTGGGAATTGATGAATCACTTTGTTATGTTGGTCTGATTTTAATTTCTATTTTATTTCAATTGTTTAGGGGTGGTGTGAATGAATGGCTCGTCATGAAATATTTCGTAAAAGTATCTTGCATTAATTGAAGAAAAAACAGTCAAGCAAGAGGACTATTTGAACGTTATTTCTGGAAAAGTGAGGGTTTTATATTCTTTAAACACTTATGTTAAAGAAGAAAAACACGATCATTGTGTTATTACTGAGATGTTATCGAGTAATAATTGGTCAGTGAAGGAAGAAGACACAAAGCAGTATTGCATGTCGATCTTATTTTTGCAGTAATTAGCAAGTATATATAAAAACAATTTAGCAGGGCAGGCCCATCAGTTAGGCGAACCTGGGCGGTCGCCTAGGTCGCAAAGGTCCAAGAGGCGCACACGAATGAACAAAGATATTCGTTAGAATACAACCGTAGTGCAAATTTTAAGTCTCGTGTAGGGCGCGTGGAACCCTTGTACCGGCCTTGCAATTAAACAAGAGATTTTGTTAGTAAAATCTGTTCATATCAGACATACATGAAATCTTCTCTTTTTCTTTCTGTTCTCCGGATTGTGTTCTTTATATTTCCATGAATATAAAAACATGCACACGTTTATATTTGTAAGTGAAGAAACGTGTTTACGAGAACACACGAATAAGCATATTCATTTCATGTATTTAAATGTTTGATGATAAGCGTTTTTATCTTGTATTATAAACAATTTGAGTAGAGGGTAAAAAACGAAATAGAAGAGTGATGAAAGCTAGAAGAAAAAAAAAACACTCAAAGAAATAATTGGCTTAGTTATGAATGGGGGGCTATTTGTAGTCATCTTATTCAGTTCTTACTTCCTTCCTGCGTATTACCGCAAGACATTCATTCGGTGTGAGTTTATTCACAATGGGAAATAAAAAAAAAAGTTTATCGTTTTAACCTTAACCTTCTTTTCTGCAGTCTTTTGTTATTTTTCAACGGACAGAAAATAAAGAATGGAGAAAAACAGAAATGATGGGAGACGGGATATAAAGGAGAGGAATAAACCGGGATTAAAGGGATGACAAAAGAAGGAATTAACTCGATGATAGAGAGATAATGGTGAGGGAATTAGAGAGAAGCGATAAGAAAAAGAGGGGGAAATAAAAACAAGAATAAAAGAGGAAAGGACAGAGAAGAAAGTGAAGACGCTTGACGAAAGGGAAAAGGGAGGAAAAGGAAAGAATAGAAGAAGTATAATGATGAATACAATAGACAGAAGAGAGAATATGAAAAACTACGACAAGTAAGAACGAAAAAGACGAGGTTGTAAGAGAGATGGATTTTTACAAAGAGTTAACTAGAAAGCCTTCAGAGTGTACATACCTCTCCCAACGCCGTACACTAACTCAATAAAAATGAATTCCAGGATCCGCCCCCAAATTTAATCATTCTTCCTTAGCCCATGGCCCACTCTTCCAAAAATTGCATTGAAATTCATTGAGAACTTTTGGAGATATCGTGTGGACAGACAGACGGGAAGAAGAAAGGATGGAAAGACGGAAGGGAAGGCACGGGGTAATAAATATACCTCTCTAACGTGTTGGCAGAGTTAAATGAGATGAATGAAATAAGAAATAAAAGAAAACAAGAAGTCGAAAGAGAATGAATGAAATAAGAAATAAAAGAAAACAAGAAGTGGAAAGAGAATGAATGAAATAAGAAAGAAAAGAAAACAAGAAATGGAAAGAGAATAAATGATAAAACCCAAAAGAAAAAGAAAACACAGATAAAACAAACATTATGAAAGAGAGAAGGAAAAAGATTGAGGAAGAAAAACTAAGACAAAAGGAACAAAGAGAGGAAAGAAAAGATGAAAGGCAAAGAAGAAAAACAAATGACAAATATAGAAAGAGAGATAAAAGACGCAAGATAAAAAAAGAAATTTAAAAAAAACAGACGGTGTGTGAAAAATGTTATTTTTCCCAATAGAAACTCATAAACAAACAAATACAATAACTTTCATAACTGTCAATTAGCAAAAAATAATATAGCTCTAAAAATGAGAATACGCAAGATGGAAACCAGACAAACACGTAAGAGTTTAACCGTTCCTGGAGGAGATAGCATTTAATGATAATCTTTACTGAAACATTCAGACAGTGAGAAAATTGATAGGATTATGCAGAGCAAAGTATACTTTCTTTTCCCAATTTGAACGTCTCACATCTTGTTGCTGGAAGACAATGTTTTTCTTTGAATTTTCTCTTAAAATTACTAATAATTACTACTCTGGCCTATTCTTGTTATAATATTCTTAGTATTGGGCGCTATTATGTGATTCTGTTAAGGTTATTTGAGCTATTTTCATTTTATGTCTGCTGTAGTATAATTATACAAGCATCACTCTGTAAGGCAGTCGTTCTAAAATGTGTGCCGCGGCTCCCCTGGGCGCTACAGGATATTCGAAAATGTTAATAATTCCAGACAATCGCGAGTCGTGAACCAACGGTCACAATAATAGGAAGCGACATCTAAGATTTGAGAAACTGTGTGGTCAACAATAGGCTCACCGATCCCACAAGTAATTATGACTATTGAAAAAGGGAACAAATGTATAACTATTTTATAAATTCCAATTATATGATACATTTTCTTTTTACCTAACCAACCTAACTACATAAACGTAAATTCAATTGTCCAGTATGTTCTGATTTGGGGCGTCGTGAAAAGATTCTGACACACTAAGGGCACTCTTATAAGGTTTTGATAGCCATTCTTTCCTCTCTTGAGATATCTGGTTTGTGAGGTTTGGCTTTCTCTTGTGCTGGTCTCCCTTCTTTCTAAATGAATGTGACAAACTACTTCCGCAGATCAAATAAAGAGTTCCGTTCAACATCCCTGGAAATTCCTGGAATTTCCAGAGAGGCCCCCTAAGGAGACCGGAGGGTACAGCGACCAAAACGTTTGCATAAAGGCAACACAGACTAGGAAATCGATCCGAAAGAATCATGTTATAAGAGTGATGGCACTGTTTTATTCTTCGTTTGAAATATACAAATACCCGTTGATATAAGCGACAGTTTATACTTTGTTTATTTTTCACCTTTAAAAGTCTCAGTTTAGATCCACCCATGGAGTATTTGCACGTCTCAAATTAACATATATGCCAATCTTATTAGATCTAACATAATAACCATTTAATTTCAGTGATGGAAATGGGTTTTGGGAACTAGTTAGACAGTAATGTCTCCATTAGTAGACATTGAACATACAAAAACCTGGAAATTGAGGAGTAGGTATACGCCGTACCCCAGATCTGGCAGAGAAGATCAATCTAGCAGAGTTGCTAATTGTTAGGGTTATTTACTAAAGATATAAACTACCTTGTTTTGTTTTACCTAACGAAACAGAAGAGATCATAAGAATCTAAAATAGCTGAAGTAACAATGCTTTATAACCTGTTATATTTGTAAAAAGGAGAGCTAATGTAGATGGGATTAAAACTAATATTAAACTTAGCTCCTACTATTAAAAATATGTATCTGACTCCATTAAAAGTTACTGCAAAAACAATAACTATAATAAGGCCGTCGTCGAAGCGTAGTAATCTCTAACAGTGAAGCTAATAGTAATAGCAGTAGTAATGCCTATAGTAGCCTTAAGGGTCTGACTGCCCGTAAGTAAAGCTAGGGTGCTGATGAGACTAGAGAAAGAAAGAGGGTAATGTTAACTATGCGCATAAGAGGGGGTCTTTCTTTCTCTGCCTGTTCTGCAGTAGTAAAAGGAAATGAATTACATGCATGTGCAAGGATGCAGTTTGGACTTGGTAAATACAAATACTCTGCAATGATAATAAGAGGATATTTATTACAGAAGATAATAACAAAAAGTAGTTCTTAGCTGATGAGAAGAAAAAGGAAGGAGTGTGTGTGTGTAAGTATGAACGTGTATGAATGCGTACGTACATAATCAGAGGTGAGAGGCGCGTCTCTGTTGGAACCGTCATGCATTTGTCAAAGCGACAGATCTGACTGAACAAAGATTGAAGAATAGTTGGTCTTCTTATAGTAAGAGGTGAGTGGTAGGTGTGAGGCTGGTCAAAATTGTGGTGTGTTGGACTGTGTATCGTCAAGTATCCAAGATGAAATGTAAGCTGACAAGAAACATGATTTTGCCAGACTTATTGTCTACAAGGGATATCAAGCTTCTAGTCAAGTGCGTTTTTTTCATGTCCTGAAAATTGGTTATCTAAAAGACGTGATAACTTTATTTCTCGGAATAGAAATCTGGATGTCAATTGGTTTCCACTTGCTGACCGTAGTACGTGAGTGCGAAAATACGTATGAGTCCGTTACATATGTCCTTATTGTTTTATATCGTTTTATATCGTTTCTTTATAAAATCCAAATGCAAACTATTTTCTTTCATTATCATTAGTTTTGCGGCTAATGAAGAGATCGCGCTTCCTCGATTAATCTTGGTCGTAACATGATTAGCTGGATTTCTTTTTCTATTGGATCAACTTAAACCATCAAGCCACATCTTTCATATTTCATAGCTGGCGCGGATAATCCATTCACGCTTCGAGAGTTGAACACTCGCCATACATGATGATATTAAATACTATTGCATTCTGAAATATTAATCCCCGTGAAAAAAAATTCACGGATATACAGGTTTCCCCCGCTATCCGAAAATAGAACTAAATGCCATAAAGCGAAGAAGCAATTACCATTAATTTATATGGGGCCAATTTTTAGCGTTCCCAGACCCTAAAAATGGTGACGATTGAATATCAGGAGGAGGTATCGGAGGCTGTGGTGGTGGGAGGTACAGGTGACTTCGGTGAAGAAGAGATGGGAAGAGGGCGTGTACTGCCCTTATAAGGGGACGCTGCAAAACAAAAGCTGAACGTTATTTTCGTTTTTCGCCTTTTTTCGTAAAAGCGAAAAAGTGGCGTAAAGCGAACTTTCGAAAAACGGGGACTACCTGCATTTGAATTCTATTAGATGATTTTTTAATGAAAAAAAAATGAGAAAACACTCGTTACAATGGAAGAGTCCATGATTTCAAATGGTGGGTAGGAGATATTTTCATCAGCAGAATTGTTACCTTCAAGTGAAAGAGTCCATGGTTACGGATAGAGAACAAAGAAAATCATATTGCTCATTCTATAAGTAGATTTGCCGAAAATGCAAATATTTGCAATCCTGCAATTTAGCTGTACCTTTCCTGATGTCTATTAACTAAAGCCAGAACTTTGATAATTACCATTATTATTCCAATGCTTGGCACAATCTTGATTTTGATTTTGTATTTTGACATTTCCCTTTCTTCTTCAAGGCGACGTCATTTCCGTTGGCCATGGAGTAATAATCATTATGCTGTACTATTTCTTGATAGTAACGATATGAAATCTCATTCCGTTATTATTAATATAATTATTGTTGTTACTGTTTATAAAAACAACATGAATACAGGCCGAATTTTATGTATTTAGAAAGCGTGTGATGCATATTATTATTATTATTATTGCGGCTCGTGTTGTTTCCATTGATACTATTTCTATATTTGAATTGCTTGTTCAAATTTGACGGAATGTTTACAGGCATGTGTAAAATAGGGAATAATTGGATGGATAAGAATTTCGCACTCTCGATTCGAGTTTCGGCAAATAAAATAAAGAAAAAGGAATATCATATTTCTATTAACTCACACTTGTATTTCGAGCTTTGCAAGTTGCTTTTCTAAAGCAGAACCCAGTAGAGTGAAGTCTTTGCTCTCAGTTACTTTTTTCCTCTTAGACCTTTCATTTTAAATTTCTTTCTTTCCTTCCTTTCTTCCCCCCTCATTCAGTCTTTCGTTCTTTCTCTCTTTCTCCCCTTTTATTCATCCTTTCTTTCTTTCATTTTTCAATTGGAACTACTTTTTTGTTTTGTTTTCGTTTCTGTCTTATTTTCTTCTGTTTGGAACTTTTTATTTCCCTTTTTCACGTTTGGTTTTTTTCTTTCTTTCTTTTAAACAAATTCTGTTTCAATAGCTACTTTTTAATTTTTCTTTCTGTATCAATTAAAATTCTTTCAGTTATAACAGTTGCTTTTAGAATTATTTATTTATCCCTTCCTTTCTCCATTTCCTACTCGTCAAATTTGTATCTGTTCCATCGATGTTCTTTTTCTCCGTGTACATCTCTTCTTCTCCTACAGAATTCACATTTATTTTTTCCCATTTAACTCTCTTTTCCGTCTCTTTTTCAATATTCTTTGACTAAATGCCAAATTCGGTTCTACTTAATTCCTATCTAGTGACACACACTACGTGATATGTATTATTCGGAAAGAAAAGTAAAGAAAAACAATTTGGTTCGACCTAATTCCAAGCTAGTGACACACTCTACTACGCGTTTTGTACTATTTGAAAGAGAAAAAAAGAATTACATCGAAGTGAAGCTATTCGAAACTTTTACAATGAGATTTTCCGTTATCTGGAATCAGCAAAGGCTTAATAGCAGACATTTTAAAAGAGGAATTTACTTTTGTTTACGAGGCTAAACTATTCAGTACTAGGAATAATCTCTACATATAAACTTCAGTGTATGTTGCTCTGTAACGCTAGATTGGTCACGCTAAATCTTTTGTTCAAATCTAAGTGCGTAGACCAGCTAAACCTTTCATAATTTACACACATAACCTCAACATATGCTTGAATAAAATGATATAAATATAAAATAAAATTGCGTGCTTAAGCAGGTTTTAGACGGTTTTTTAAAATCTCTATACATGAAATGGTGGCTCAATAAAGTGGGGGATCGGTTTTCTATTGTGTAAGTAATAAACTGATCCCTGTTTGGTTAATACATCTTAAGATATTCGTTGATATAAAGTGTGTGTGTGTGAGGGGGGGCAATTTTCCATTGTTACTAAGGAATAATAATAAATAATATAAATCTATAATAATAAATCTATCCATATGTAG
>VCCN01005916.1:2965392-2975569 GCA_006491835.1 Architeuthis dux | reverse complement strand
ACCATTTAGTTATATTTTGAATGTAACTTTAAAGGAAAAGTCTAGCAGTTGCAATTCATCAGTTGAACGTAGCATTACATGTATTATTTCGCGTGCATAACGGTATTACACTCGATTCGGCAAACATGGTGTTTTTAACCGTCGTTATTGGACCATTTGAATGGAACTGATTTTCACACTTCGCCGCCTTGACGATTCTGTCGTGAATTCTCTGATTTCTTTTTATTTATGCGCCATTTTTAACATCGGGTGTGCGCAGGTGTATGGACATTTCACACGCTCGCACAACTGATCTTAAAAATGGCGCATGAATACATGAAAATAAGAGAACCATGAAAGAAAAATAGAACATTTCAGTATTTAAAAAAGTTGAAGTGTCAAAATCAGTTCCATTGGAACTGAAATATGGAACTGAAATATTACGGATACTTTTTGCACTCACTGTATTTGTTCTCTTCTAAAGGGGAGAAAACAGAAACAAACAAAACGACTGCAGTTTTCAGTTTTTAAAGATGGTTTTGCGCATTGAATTCAGATATGTGTATGTATCATCGTTCTCCGCTTATACCCTCATCGAGGGAGATGCAGGGTTAGGTACATATAGGCATTTGTTAGTAAGACCCACTTCTGGCTTACCAGGCCTGTAGAAGCTTCGTTCGGCTTTCGGCACCTGGTATTCCCCAGTGGTCACCCAACTAGGTACTGTCCCGGCTCGACGTTGAGTGATCTTACGAGAACCGGTGTGTCCAAGGTGATTTGGCCGTAACTCCTTAGCCTCGGGGAGAGGTTGCTTAATCCTAGTCCTTGTGTTGAGTTCTTAGCAGAGAAGCATTGAGCACCATTTTAAAAGTCTTTGGTATGACTCGGTGGTGGCTTGAACCTCGACCTAACGAACTGGATGCGAGTACCCTACCCCTGGGCCATGGTGATCTGTGAATTCAGATATATGCCATCTTCAAATCACACATATACACACACGCTTACAGTATTACCATTTGTTCCTTGTCCTTATATAAAATGTAAAACATTCTAACAAACAACTTTTGGGGGTATCATTTTAAAAAATCTATTGATTGTTTATACTGGTTAAAAATGTACTGCTCTTAAGATTTTGGAGTCGTAATTCCTGAATTTTTCAAGAATGCCTTTTTTTTAGCAACGAATGAAACCACTTCGGCACGTTATGAATTACGTGTTAATCCCAGTGAAATTCACGGATATATTTGAATTTCTATGAAACGAAGCGTCCATAGTTTCAAATGGTGGGTAGGGGGTATTTTTGTAAGAAAAACTGTTATCTCTGAATGGAAGAGTCAAGTGTTACGGACAGAAAACAGAAAGGTCACATTGTTCATTATATAAGTATACTAGCAGGGTTACCCAGCGTTGCCCGAGTAAGAAACTTCAAATATAAAAACACAGGAAAACAATGATACTTTATAGACATTTCATAAAGGGAAAAGTTATCCCTCGAAATTGACCCCTAAACGTGACCCTCCCAGAGTGGAAGAAAGAATGGCCCATTTCCATTTTGACCACCAAAATTGGAATAAAGGAATTAGATTTTGACACCTAGAAATAGGAAAAAGAATTCCAGAAAGATTTTGATTCCTAAAAGTGGAAAAAAGAATCCCCCCTCCATTTTGACCACTAGAAGTGGATAAAAGGAATTCCCCTTCGATGTTGACCCCTAAAAGGGAAAAAAGGAACCCCGCTCGATTTTGAACCCTAAAAGTGGAAAGAAGTATTCTCCTTCCATTTTGACCCATAAAAGTGGAAAAGGGGAATTCCCCTTCCATTTTGACCCCTAGAAGTAGAAAAAAGAATTAGCTCCTCGATTTGACCCCTGAAAGTGGAAAGAAGAATTCCCTCTCAATGTTGACCCCTAAAAAGTAAAACAAAAGGAATTCCCCTAAAAGTGGGAAAAAGTAATTCCCCCTTCGATGTTGACCCCTAAAAGTGAAAAAAGGAATTCCCCATCGATTTTGACCCCTAAAAGTGAAAAAAGGAATTCCCCATCGATTTTGACCCCTAAAAGTGAAAAAAAAGGAATTCCCCCTATTCATAAGTAGATAGAGGAAATCCCCCTCTGTTTCGACCCCTAGAAGTAGACAAACATGAACTCCCCCTCTATTTTGACCCCTAGAAGTTGATAAACATGAATTCCCCCTCTATTTTGACCCCTTGAATTCCACTTCGATTTTGATCCCTGAAATTGGAAAAACAGAACACTCTTTGTCATACAACATTTCTTCAAAACGACAAATAATTTGAAACACGTGTGATGACGTAGATCGCGTTCATTACTCAGTCATCCCTATTTGACATAAAATATGTGTTCAGTTTAGCATAATACATGCATTGTGAATCTGAGCCCCACCAAAAACTTTGCTGGAATTTTCAACAAAAAAAAGCCTATACTTTATCCCAGGGTTAAGTCAATATCCATGCAAAATATCAGACACCTGGGGCTTTCAGTTTGGCCGAGATGCTCACTGCATACACATATATAACGTCACACACACAAATAGCGACTTTCCCATAGTATTAGAGATTAACTTGGCATGAGTTGGCATCAAACAATCTAAACTAGGAGATCCTATGAGGATCGAACCCACTAACAACGGTCAGCAAGATTTGCTATACTAGTCAGCAAGATTTTCTATATCGTTGCTATACGACGTGGGTACTGATACATTTTTTCATACGATCTACTCGTTAATTCCAGTGAAACAATTCACAGATATCTGGATTTCTATGAGATGTCTTTTTTAGAAAAAAATACTCAATTCGTTTACCTTGAAAGTCAAAATTATTATCCTTGAGTGGAAGAGTCGAGTGTTACGGACAACGAACATTCTCACCTCTCTGACTCTCATGTATGAAACTGTTTAACGCCAAACCCTGATAGTATCAGGCGATGGTGACCCATCTGAAGGAGGATCATCACCAAACAAAGAATTCCCACTGCAAGGAAATACAACTTGTGTCCGAATACAGGCATACCTTGAATAGTGTGGCTAATTCGTTCCAAAATGTTCCGTACGGTTCAAAACCGCACTGTTCAAGGTATTATTATAATTAATGTTTTTGTTTCAAGCTTACATTAATTTGTACCGCGATACCATAACCGTACTACATCAAAACCTTCCCTAATAAAAACCGCACTATTCAAGGTATTCCTGTAATTGTGATCGTGACTGAACAAGGTAGGCTAAATGTCTATATTGTGTGGCGGTGACAAACCTATATATGCTTACTTATTGAGATCTTGAAGATCTTAAGAATTTGATGACTTATAGGCATGCTATGTGATTTTTCGCTGTCAATTCTCGCTTACAAGTGCATTGGGTTCTGATAACCAGGATGCAGTGAACAAATGCATGCGTGCCTAGACATAGATAGACTCACTTGAAACTAATCACGTTTCTTCCAGATATTTGGTTACCGTTAACAGGCTGAAGACTTCAGACATACTCTCTGCTAAAGTATCGTAAAACCCCACTCGAGATATATGACTCTATTGCGTTCAAAGCTTTGGGTCAGCAATATTGGTAGCTGAAAATCCGCCCATAGGCCGCGTTTTCAGCTAGTTCCTGTGGAAGACATCATTATTTGACAAAAAAAAAAAAAAAGAATCTATGTATGTTAAATTCCCCGAACTCGGCAAGGTCAGTACCAGCGCCGAGCCGACTTTTGGAATTTACCGACTTTTAGAAAGTATAAAAAACATAACAAAAATATCCTGGATGTGTACAAAATGCGGCACACAAAACACATGTGATTTCAAAATAAAGCGTCACGAGCGCCACCAAAACACAAAGGCAGGTCTGTGAACTAAACCAACACAAACACGGGCCGCCGCCGAGTATCGGGAGTTTTGCCGAGTAGCGGAAGTATCGGAAATCGCACGATACCTGCCGGGTTTCGGATGTTACCGAGTTTTGGATTGCCGAGTTTGGGAAATATAAGCTGTAATAGTATTCTGTTTGTTCCTACCTGAGATAAGACCTCATGTATTTGAACGATGTATGTATTGAATCATGCCTTATTTGAAAAATCATCACCATCGGGAACTCTTGGATCACATTTAATTTAAATATCTGGAGGGGGGAGGGGGAAAAATGTTTCCAAAAATCCAAAAGCCCTTTACTTTAAAACCTTCCGCTAGGTCCATTGCTAATGCATGCCAAATTTGATTGGATTATATATGTGATGTTGCTGTTGAGGCTGAGATGAAAAAAGAATCAAGAAAAAATATTTAGAAAGCAATTTTAATGAATAGTGTATTTTCACCTGATTTCATTGCCAATCTGTCAACGATTTTACAGTTTTTCATGGCGGTTTTAATAATTATTTAGTGTTTTTAAACTCAAAAAATAAAAATCTAAAGAGGTAATCGTTTGCATCTCATTTTCTCTTGAAAAGTTAGCTTTTTTGTGTACCCCAAAGCCGTACAGTGTGTTCAAATACTCCGTTCATTGTGTGAAACTTTTGTCAACTACAATGAATAGTTTTTGTTGGGGAAATGCAGACCACCGATTTCCCGGCACCATTGGTTCCAGAACCATTTTGTCGGACCAACAGAGGTCACGTAGTAATAATAATAATTCAAAAACAGGTATGGTTAGTTACTAAATAGAAACCGTCACGTGACCAACGTATTTCGCCAATATGCTGTGTTTGGGGCTGATCAATTAAAAAAGCGTGAACGCTTGACACAAACTAAGAGGCCAGTTTAGCATAAACTTACAACCCCATCCCTAAAAACGTATGGGGGTGGGTGTCAAAAAACAAAAAGAAATCCGTTTTTTTCTAGACATAGAAAAGGACTAAATGTTGAAATGTTCAGCTCTCCATTAATGTGGCCTGTACGCGTGACACATACATACATAGATAGATAGCCAGTCAGCCAGCCAGAATCACGTAAAAACTGAAGAAACCTATGTTTACAGCTTTTCGTTATTCGGAATCCCCTTGTTCACCGGGAAAAAACTGGTTGAATTAAATCCGAAAGAGTAAAAATCCATGCTTCTCGAAATATTGTATAACTCACGTCATAGCGCTAATGAAGTTCTACAGAAATGATAACAATTAAAAAGAAATAGAATTCACCAGCTATTAAAATGAAGAAAATAAAAGAAACACTTATAAAAAAGCAGAATAAAAAGCACGTAAAATTTAAAAACATTTGAAACATAAACTGGAAAGGTTTGAACATTTTATCCATAAAAACAAAATGAAAGAACGACGAACAATACTCAGAATTCGATTTTTCAAAGAATTCGTGAATTGCGAGGATTGAAAACACAAAAGCAAGTGGCGATACTTTAGCGCTTACAAGTGGAAACCAAATTAAAAAAGAAAAAACGTTTCTGCAAAGGTATAGTTGTATTTTGCATATTCCAGAAAGTACGAATGATGTCAAAAACAGCCACAATAACAACACTAACATTCAACTGAAAAGTATTCTGAACTCTCGTCTTTTATTACGTCTAAAATATGGACGATATGTTTCAGGTCCTGCAAATGACAATCTGCGCCTAATATCTTCAAGGTCACTGACCCAGACAAACGCCAAAACGCCTATATATTATTCATGCATAAAATGAATTTATTACTAAACTTCCAAGTCTCTGTCTGGCCGGCAACTTTGTCAAATAAAACTGACTCACTGAGTTTACTTTCGTATTTCTTCTAGTCCGGGGGCCAGCAGTGGCTACCGTGCACCCCCACCGCATGATTCTACTTGTAGGGTGCCAAAATGTTCCTTAGGATGTCCTCTTTCAGAAAAAACAAACATGTTTTAGCCCTTTAAGTACTCAGATATGTCAGCTATGCAACTTTTTTCTTGGAACATCGTTTTTCTGAAAGAGGACACCCTAAGGAACATTTTGGTACTAAAAGTAGAATCATAGGTGGGGGTGCACGGTAGCCCCTGCTGGCCCCCGGACTTTTCCCCACTTCTTCTGAACTTATGGGCCTTTTCCTTTCACTTCCTTTCCTTCCAACATCTTAATATCAAAGATTTTTACTTTAAATACTATAAATGGTGACATCCAAAACCTTGAAATACAATCGCTAAATACTATAAAGTAATCGTTACACAGATTTTTTTAAATGATGGAAATATAAAACCATTTAAGATGATCAGTTGGGAGAACGGTTTCTTTTCAGAAAAGCCAGCAGAATATAAAATAATATGACTTTACCAGTTCCACTATTTTCCCTTGTTGATCCACACCATATTCTCTTACTGGATAATTCGTTGTAGGGAAAGTGTCTTCAATAAAGATTAATGATATTATAACTTGTTTTATAGCTTGCTGGATAACTTTTTCATTTCCTGGAAGTCGAAAACATGTTTATTCTACAAAATTTAGTCACAAACTCGACAGAGCAGCAGTCAATTTTACAGGTCCTGCAAATGACAATATACGTCTAAGATATTCAGTCCCTGACCCAGACAAACGCCAACATTCTTATATTTAAAATGTATTCCCAAGGCGTTTTGAAAATTGGTTAGAAGTGTTCGATTCACTTAAAGAATTGAAATAAAAATATTTATATTAACCCTACTTTTAAACATCTCAAATAATTTTTAAAAAGCGAATACACAGACTCATCGTGCCCCTTTTGATTTTGCAGAGGGAGAATCTGAATTGTCTACATTCATGCAAAGAATAAAGTGTCTCCACAGGCAAGAGTTGTTTAAAAAGTCTTTCAAATAGCACAACAGCTTGACTCAATTTGGAAGCAATATCTATTGATCTCTTTACAGCCAAATCACGTTGGATACACCGGTTCTCGTACGATCACTGAAGTTAAGCAACGTCGAGCCTGGTCAGTATCTGGATGGGTGACCGCTTCGGAATACCAGGTGCCGTAAGCGAGAATGGTGAAGTGAGTGACGCCACTCCGGGTTCTAGTCGTTTTTAAGTCTATTTCACATATCACAAGCCGAGAGAAGAGAAACGTTGAAAGTTGATGCCGTAACCAACGTAAGGGCACTACTACTACTACTACTACTACTACTACTACTACTACTACTACTACTTTATCTATTGATCTGATGCTGCTAATGCAAAATACATGTATTGTTTGCTTTATAAAATGTTATTGTGAAGGTAGGCGCCTCATGGTAGACTTAAATAACAAATTACTCAGATGCTTTGATTGTTTCTCATACATGGACATGTTTTAATATTTAAATAAATCTTCGTTTTGTTAATGGCTTTTGTCTGTGTTTACGATTTAGTTTTTAATCGGATTCAACGTAAATTTTACTTTTGTAACAGTTTTCTTCCCTTTTCATCTTCTACCTCTACCAGAGAAATAAGGAAATCATCAGCATCATAAGACCTTTCCTTTGGTTCCCTAATTTCTTTGTTCACTCTGCAAATAAGCCTATGATCTATTGTGCATGTTGACCATATTTCTTAACTGTTTTTCTTTTCTTTTAAATATCATAATTTGCCTATATTTTTCTATTCGTTTTGTGTTCAGATTTTACTTTCTTAAATACACCCGCACTTATTTCATGTGATTATCTTTCTACAACGCAATGAAAAGAAAAGACAAAACAGAAACAGAGGCTTGAACGAATAAACTGGATGCTTGGCGAGGGTAAAAAGAAAAACGAAATATGTTGCTGAAGAAATGTAGGATTACATTCGTTTCCTATTTCTTCTCTTTCAATATAACAGAATTTTCTATAAGTTCTTTTTTCGTGAATCTAAATGCCAACATTCCAAAAAGAATTGTCGACTTGTTACTTTTTTAGCTTCATTTCTAGCATTTTCAAAATATCTTTTGTTTGTACTATTTTAATTAAAGAGTTTACCACTCGAATAATCACGCAATGCTTGTTATCTCGATTTTGTGTGCTTTTATATCAATGTTTTAGTTTAAAATTAAAAACGGAAAGAAAAACAAAATATCAGATTTATCGACGTTTTATGTTTTAAATACAAATAAAATTGATATTACAAATAATAAAGTGGTTTCTGAAGAGCTATTGCTATGATAATTGTTCATAGGCCATCGTGATTATTCAAGTTATTTTAAGGGTGTTTCGTGCGTAAACATTCAGAGGATAATAGACAAAATGAAAACGTACGTGGGATATAATACTTAAAAACAAATTTTAAATAATTAAAACATTATATAAATACTGTAGGAAGTTTACTTTTAAAACTGTCTTTGAATACTTGTATATGACAGAAAAGTTTGAAAAGTACATCTTCAAACATAGATTTGGTGATATAAAGATATCTGTTTGTAGCAAGGCCACATCTCGTCGTTATCGAATCTATTCTCCCAGGTCCTAGCAAGTTTAACACTCAACAGCAAGCCTGGTTAGGATGTATGTCATTTGAAATTCTACAATTTCCGTGTAATGTAAATATTTGTCACAAAATTACTAAACTTAGTTGATTTATAGACTATTGACGTTCCTGGTGAGCTGAGTGAAGATGACTTAATTATTTTCACTGAGAAGCATTTTGTTTGGGCCTATCTAGACTGTGAGCAAGTCTTCATCACGCAAAGAAACCCCTTTTCAGTTTAGTCCTAAACATAAGAAATTAAGTTGTAAAATCTCCCACAACATACAGCTCCTGATAGCCATAACATATGTTCTGAACATAGAAATATAAGCATATAGTATCACAGACTATCTATCTAAAAATCAATATCTATCTATCTATCTATCTATCTACGCTGGTATTATGCAACCGTGGTATACTTTACGCTTTAAGCACCTTGGCAAGGTTCTCTTCTGAATGTCTCTGTTCATAACGAGCTGAAAACCAACTTAGAATATCACAGAGAGCCATGGAAAGAGCAATGCTAGGCATAACTCTAAGAGATAGGGAAAGATCAACATGGATCTGAGGGAAGACTAGAATGAAGGACATTATACAAATAATTAAGCATCAAAAATGGAGATGGGCTGGTCACCTAGCAAGAAGAGACGACAATAGGTGGGGGAAAAGAATAACCGACTGGTGACCATGGGACAGTAAACTCAGTAGGAAAAGACCAGACACAAGATGAAGAGACGAGACGTGGCAAAGGTTAGCACAGGATAGATCGTTATGGAAGGAGATGGGAAAGGTCTTTGTACAGCAGTGGACTTATAACGGCTGCTGCTGCTGCTGCTGCTGCTGCTGCTGATGATGATGATGATGATGATGATGATGATGATGATGATGATGATGATGGTGCTGAATACAACAATACTTTGAATAGTGGGGTTAATTCGTTCCAAAATTTGTCTGCACTGTTCAATGTCTTATAGTTTGAAGTGTTTGATTTTTGTTTTTTCAGCTTATGCTTAGTTTCATTTGTTTGTACAGTAGCACTTATCACATCAGAAACTTGTAACCTATCACTTGTATCGCAATAATCTTCGTGTTATTAATAAGAATAAAGATTGTAGGAAATTATCATCTAAGAATTAGACAATATAAACCCGGAGATAGAGTGGGGGAAAGAAGTATTTGGCCCCTTGCAAAATATTCATTTAATATACTTCCGATGATTACATTTACTTCAGATTTACATAGGTTATTTATTTTGATATAAAATTAACAATTACTAAGAAAAAACATATTTCCAAACTTACAATGCAGAATAAAATGTAAACAAAAGTAACGGTTGAAAAAAGTATTCGGCACTATTAAAAATGTATCATAAAAATGGTATTTAAGAAGGAATGCAAGTCTAGATCATTCTGTACCTGCATAGATACATTTGGAATGTTCCAACAATACTTCATTGAGGTATGCTTCAATCACAGTCGTCATTCACTACTTCACCTTTTTGAAATTCGAATCGAATCTCTCTGAAGCCAATTCGATTTTTGAAAAAAATCTAAAATTCGACTTCTTCTTTTCTGAGGACAGATCCATCAATTATGGCGGAATCGATATCTTTTTTAGTCGTAAACGTAAACATGGTCTGAAATGGGTCAGAGTACGCAAAAGTATTTTTTTCCTTTTTTAATGACTATCTTTATGCAATTTTCTTGCAATTATAGCCAGAATTAAACCTTCAAAGGAGATATTTCAATTTTGCAATACGTTTTAAAAGAGCGTTAAAAAGTGCATGGAAGTTGCAAATGTACAGAAATACCTTAACCTTACTACTACTACTACTACTACTACTACTACTA
>VCCN01005916.1:2927451-2937819 GCA_006491835.1 Architeuthis dux | reverse complement strand
ATATATATATATATATATATAATGTGTGTGTGTGCGCGAGCGCGCGAATGTTTGAGTGTGCAACTTTATTTTCTTTCTTGTCGATCTAAGATATAAAGAAATGAGCTTGAAAATTGAAAATAACAAAAAATTGAACACGCGCATATATGAATATAGAGATAGAGATAGATAGATTTGCAGATATAATATATAGGTGTGTGTGTATGTGTGAGAGGGAGAGGGATAGGGAGAGGGAGAGGGGGCGAGAGCGAGTGCGTGTGTGTGTAAAGATCTTGTTAAACCCACTATGCTTATTTTGAAGAAAAGGCTAGTAAAGTTAATAGTTTCAAGAATAATACCAAGAATGGGGAAGGCCCAGCTCAGCACTGCAAGTCCAGCAACGCCGTTTAAGCGCTATGACGGGTTCAGCACCACCGTTCCAGTACAGCCGTTACAGCGCCGCTACCCAATCTAAGGACCATGATGATAATCTTTTACAGTTTCCTTTGCTACTAAATGAAGCTTACAATCCAGCCACATTGTGTACTCACTAATCTGTTCGTGTTATTTATTATATAAAATGTTTTTACACTGTTTTCACAATATGAGTCCTTATCAATATTCTTCTTAATGTCCCTTTGAAATAAACAATCACTTCGTTTTATACTGATACGTATGGACTGGGGTAAATAACAAAATCCTCTCTTCTTCATAGGTATAAACAAAATGGACGAACATTTCAGGGTTAAATCGACACGTGAGAATTTTTTTAAATCTGGCAAAAATCAGCATTTTATTCGATTTTAATAAAATGTTCGATACTTATTTATTAAAAGGCGAATTTAAAAGAAAAAAATTTTCCATTCCAAATTTTGAAGAAGAACATTTTTTTTTCATATGATTCCTACCCCACCTTTTATTAGTTTGATGATTTATCTATGTTATATAATGATGATTTCGATAATTTTTACACATTTTACAAATATATCCCTGGAGATACTAATCATGTTTACCTTTTTTAGAATAATATCCAGGAACTGCTGGAACGGAACTCTTACTTTGGGATTAAAAAAACAGGATAATCAAGTAAAATAATTTTAGTTTTATTCGATTAATTATCATTCAGATTTTTGATCTGTGAAAAACATTTTTCACTCAATATTATTTTAAAAAATATTTTTCATCATTTTTATCGATTTATTCCCATAACTCATACATTTTTGAAATGCATATTTTGTATTCGTTCTATGTTTGGTTCGATTGAAACTTATATAAAAAATATTATAATAAGGATGAATAAATAAATATTGTGAAATGATGAAAAAATATTTACCGCCTACATTTTTAATATATTTTGTTCTGTTTTTTGTTTATGTAAATTGACTGCTATTTCAAACAACATGCCTTCTTTTGTCGTGCATTTCAATCTTGTTTATTTTTACCACTCAAATACATGTGTACTGCATGGTCTACCATACATTTTTAAAAAATCAGATGTCGCTTACACGCTTGAATTTTATTTTCATTTGTGTTCATATTGTTCATACCTACTTCTTCGCCTGCCCAATACTATTGATACTATTATTACATTCATTCAGTCATAAACAAAACTAAAATCGCTTGCGATAATTTGTCGTATAGATTTTTTAAAATAATGTTATACCACAGAAATTAAAATGGTAATTGTTTTTATAGCTAAATGTTAGGACAATTTGTCTTTTCTATTTAATTGTGTTATAGATTTTTAATCTTACGGTGATTTTCTTTTTTAATCAAATTTAAAAAATCTTTTACTACAGAAATTAAATGTGTATAGATATATTTTAGGACAATGTTGTATATGTTTAATATAACATAAAATTCTTTTTCTTATAAATTTAAAAACAATTTTTCTATCGATTCCCTTAATTAAAGAAATATTAGCAAAAAAAACACTGCATATAGCGCGAATTGCTCACATTCACAGTGTATTCAAAGGGTGGACCGGGTACGTCTTGGCCATCTTTGTTGTTAGTCTTGTGAAACTATATACTTGCGGCGCTGGAACGGCCTGTGCGGAAATGGCGTCGCTTTATCGGCAACGCTGAACCGGCGGCGATGAAACATACTTACAAAGAATATACATACTAATACATGAGTAAAAACAAATCTTAATATTCACTATTAGCTGCTATATGTTTCCTACATTACTCACTCGAAAATGAATGCTACCTTTACGTACGGTTTTGAAGAGAGAGCTTCTAATTATCAAAACCTTTGATTCTTTGCCGCTACAACTCTTTGTTGACATTTGTAGCCTAACGGCCGATCGAACCTCGACCTCTCTGTCCGCCACGAGGGAAAGATTTGTTGAGGGGGGGACAGTGAGAGATAGTAGTTTCTGAGAAGGTCGCCATGAGGGAAAGAGATGTAGAGAGTTAGAGAGTTTCAGAGACGATCATTTTTCTCCGCGGGCTGCGGACTGCGATGATGATGATGTCTCTCTGTCCGGATCGCCTCCGCGGGCTGCAGATGGCGATGATGATGATCTCTGTGGAGGGAAAATCATTTTCGGACACAAAGAAAACACTCCCACGTGTGTGGAGAGAAAAGACGACAAAATCTACGTATATTAAAATTTTACGAAGTTTTATTTCCGTACCACGCAGGTCAATTTCTGGTCTGCGGATTTCGGCGAGGTACGGAAATTCTGTTGCATGTCGTTGTTTAAAGGAGTGGGTCGCTTTTCAAGGACTGCTACCGTTACTGCTACTGCCACTGCTACTGGCACTGCTACGAGTCAGGGACACCTCGCGACCCCCACTGCCTCCTGACCCCAACTAACTCTACTGTTTTTTCTCTAGCCTTTATACACCTAATGGTCATAACTCCTCCCACTTTTCAAATTCCCAACGGTTTTTCGATAACTTGATACCCCAGTTGGTCACGTAGGCAGTTTGACACAGATACCAAATCTGACCACGTTCCTATCCCCACTGGCCACTGGTAACCTGATCTTGTCTATTTGGATAAAGTCGAAACACTGTCTCAGGTTTCCTCTCTATAGTTTCCATTTCACATTTGTTTCTCTTGAACGTATTTCTAAGTTCAATACCCAGTTTACGTGAAAGTCCAATAGTTAAAAATAAAATAGTTACAAATAAACTGTTCATTATATAACCCGATTTAAATCAGTTAAAGATAAAATAGTTACAAATAAACTGTTCATTATATAACCCGATTTAAATCAGTTAAAGATAAAATAGTTACAAATAAACTGTTCATTATATAACCCGATTTAAATCAGTTAAAAATAAAATAGTTACAAATAAACTGTTTATTATATAACCCGATTTAAATCAGTTACAGATAAAATAGTTACAAATAAACTGTTCATTATATAACCCGAAAACTAAATAAATTCCTTCGGCACGGACGACAACTGGTGTCTTACCGAAAAGAAAGTCTCCGGCTGCAGAATCCACACCTAAAACAGGTGAGAAAACACCTTTGTCACGATTAAAATTCTTGAACATTCTTAAAGACGTGCATGTTTGTGTTTAGGTATTAAGCCATATAAGCCTTTCGGGCCGAGAAAATTAATTTCTTGATACAAATTTATAAAATATAAATGAGGTCTGTGCTTTCACTGCCTTTCGTTTGGTTGCGTGCCTTTACCAAATGACCATATTTAATATTTGTTGCTGAATCCTTTGAATGAGATATACAACTTTCGGATGTAAAGCTACCGTTCATATACTAGAGGTGTAAGTCCAGTAAACATTTGTACATCACCGAAATGTTCACGATGCGACTATAATGTGTTTAGTGCATTCACATTATCCCACATTGGCTTTTTTGTAGAACTGCAGATGAAAGTCAAAAATGAAAATATTACCTGAGAACTATTCTATCGAATGTCAGTTGATTGCATGATAGAATATGACTCGCAGGATAGAATATGAGACGTCGTTGCCGAGGGACTAAATTAGTTCAGAAGGGCTCTCCATTGCGAAATAGTGCCAATTAACACTAGAGAGAGAGAGAGAGAGAGAGAGAGATCATTTTGGGGAAGATCCATACTTAATATTTGCAGCTGGTTGCAGTTCATGAGGTGGGGGAAAGCCAACATCTTGGGAAATATGTACCAATAAAGATCAGGCGAGATCAAATGTATCAAAATTCTAGGTACTTGCAAAAATCGATTAACAGTGTTTGAATTGTTTGCAGTGCAGCATTAATACACCCCCCCTTTACCTTTTTAATCATCATCATCATCATCATCATCATCATCATCATCATCATCATCATCATCATCATCATCATCATCCAGAACATGCGTTTTAACCTCGGAAAATATCGACTCTGCTTATTAGGTGAGAGTGTGATTAACTATACCGTTTAGTATTAACTCTTAAATCCCAGCACCTGCATATTTTTTTTATTAGGATTGACACCTGGGTATTATTAAAAAGACAGTCCGAGTGTCAATCTACTTCCCAGGTTAGTGACAACATTTAATTATTGTTAATTGTGGAAGAATTATATTTTTATAAATTATATCACTCTTGTCGGACTTTCAATTCGGGCTTACTATTTGTACAATTCCACGTATTAGAAGTTTCTACTAAAATTACATGAATATGGTAGAATTGATATATGTATGTTTGGCTCATTATGAAATAGTGTGTATATCTGCAAAGTAGAGATGAAAACATTTTTGGACATAATGCATATACTATGCGAGTAATTATAAAGTTTGATGTAATTTAATTGAGAAACAATCTTCTAGAGCTGTGGTTCTTAACCTCTTTTGTTCTATGCCCCACATCGACAGCTCAAAACAGTTGATGCCCCTTTAATATAAAAAAGGAATTTAATTATATATCATGTGGCAAAAAGAATCACATCACATTTCTTACTATAAGAAAACAAATTTAGTGTTGAAAAGGCATAATAACGTTAATGTTAAATTCAAAAATGTACCAACATTTAGAGTTTTAAATCAACGAGATAAAAAAAATAAATAAACGAGAAATAATTTCAACAAGAATCGTTTTAAATCAAGTTCCAAAATCTTTGTATCTAATAATACAACTTTAAATTTACATCATCAAATAGTATAATTAGTAATTCATAGTATTGTGTAATAAGAAATCAATAGTATTGTGTAATAAGAAATTAATAGTATTGTGTAATAAGAAATTAATAGTATTGTATATTCAAGAATTAATCCGTTAAGCCTTTACACGACTCTTTTTCGCTCTTCACAACCAAATTTCCCCCCAATATATATAAATTGCCCCCATGTGGGGCGTGCACCCACATTCAGAATCACTGAACTAGTGGAGATGAATGAGAGGCAAGAATCGCGCCCAAGCAGTTGCATTTGCTTCTAGATAAACTCTCTTTCTGACTGCATTTACCCGAGAACCAAACCCTGGCAAATCAAATTCATGGGGAAATGAAAAGAAAGTTATGAGATTTCAATGTGCAAATACAAAATAATCATCTGCTCTGATTGCCGATCTCGCAAGTCATTAATAGTGAGATCAATCAATATTCTTGATTAACAAATTTGTACTTCCAAGTATTTCGCATCCAATACAGTTTCGTCTTCATTTGTTGTATAGTGGGGTGAATGTCCTGGACTTGGATAGAAAGGAAACTCGAAGACTTGCTTGTAAAAATATCTGGACATATTTTTTATTTCATAGCATACATCTTTGTCGGCCGGAGAGTGAAGAGTGGGAGAGAGATAAGGAGAACCGTCAGTCTGTCCCCAACAGGGACAGCGGTCTCGTTCCTTTCGGCTCCGCTGATGTCTGTCTCTTTTCTGGGTTCTCTGAGTTTTCTGTTCGGGTCTGCTCTGTGTGTTCGGGTCTGCTTTATAGGTTCCTCCTGTTTGTTGGACACCCACGCATATACCTATTTCCTAAGGTGACCGGGTCACTTACATTTCCGCACAGATGTTTGACCCCGGAATAACCTTTTCGTGGCAGGATATCATTACACATTTATCAAGCACGAAGAATTTGGTTGTTCATTTGATTCTTTCAAGAACAAAATGCCATTTAAAATAAGCTTTTTTCTCACAACACAACATTAAAAGTACAAAACCTTTAAATAAATAAGTAAGATAACCCTCGTCAGAGTATAGCTTAAACCAGTGATTCTGAACTTGGCGGGTGCATGCTCCAAAAGGAGTCAATTTGAGTATACTGGGGGCAATTTTGAATTTGGGTGTAAAGAGCGAAAATGCATTCTGTGGCTCAAAACTAATGTTATGATATACTGCTACGAAAAGGTTATTCCGGGTTCAAACACCTGTGCGGAAATCTAAGTGACCCGATCACCTTAGGAAATAGGTATATGCATTGGTGTCCAAAAAACAGGATGTGGAAAGCGGAAATGACACCTGCGTAGGCGTTCGAGAAACCTATAAAGAGGACCCGAACACAGAGCAGATCCGAACAGAGGACATAGACCCAAGCAGTCGGGAGGCAGACCGCCTAGTGCTGGGAAGGCATAAGACCAAGTTCCCCTGTTGGGAACGGTCTCTCGGCACCCATTATCTCTCTCCCAGTCTTCATTCTCCGGCCGACAAAGATGTATGCTATGAAATAAAAATATGTCTCCTTTCTATCCAAGTCCAGGACATTCACCCCACTATCCAACACTAAATTTTCTTAAGGCTTAACTAGTTAATTATCAGTTATACAATACTATTAATTCTTAATTAAATAGTACTATTCATTACTAATTTTCCTATAGAATACATAGTAATTAATGCTTGACTCATTAACTTTATGAGGTATGAAAGTGACAAGATAATGGGATAATGTTACTAAATTTCACACAATAAAGAAATTACAAAATAATTAGTAAGAGCTCTAAAATTCATATATTAATATTTCTTACAAAGAATTGCCACATGGTATATAATTAAATTATGTTTTTCATATTAACGGGGACATCAAATGTTTTGAGGCATGGAGTAAAAAAGGCTTAACTCTTACCAATGATTAATACACATGGGACTGAAGAAAACCAACGATTTCCATCGCTCACTGTAGAGTACTGGTATTTAATAACAAACTCGATTTGATTTCTATTCAATTAAATTTCTGATTAATTGATTGAACGAGTTAGAGTATTAATGGATAGGAAGCATATCATATGTTGTCTGGTGAACAATTTGATTCAATTAACAACATTATAGAAAATCTCTCCAGAGAAAACTAATTCAGGATTTAGATCTGATAATCTTCAATCAGTAAATAGATTTCACGGCCTAATCCTGTGCAGTGACAGCGTTTAATCAACTAGGGACTATAGGTCGTTGATTGAAGCCAAGACAATAGCTAACAAGTGGCTAAAGATATGGGACGCTTAACAGCTTATTGATTTTACAATGGAATTGACACACCGGTCACTGTGGCCCAGTGGTAAAGTGCTCGCCTCGTGTTCGGTAGGCAGTGGTTCAATCCACCGCCGAGTCATTCCAAAGACTATTATAATGGTACTCAATGCTTCTCCGCTAAGCATTCAGCACAAGAACTAAGATTGAGGAAACTCTCCCGGGGACTAAGGGGTTTCGGCTAAATCACGTTAGATACACCGGTTAACCCAAGTTAAGCAACGTCGAGCTTGATCAGTACCTAGATAGGCGTCCATTGGGGAATACCATGTGCCATAACGTAGCTTCAACAGGCCTGGCAAGCCGGAAGTGGGTCTTATTAACAATTGTGTACCTAACCCCTCGATCGATGAGGGTATAAGCGGAGCATAATGGTATATACATACACACATGCATAGGGACACCCTACAGAATGCTCAGCTATTATTCATACAATGAAGCTACTTTATAAGGGAAACAAAAAAAAGCTTTTCAGATGACAGGTCAGGTCTGTATGATGCTTTGCCGTATAGTTGTGGTCTAAAGCAATGTTTTATTTGTGATTCAAGACTAGTTCATCATCAGCATCCGTTATATGTCCACTGCTGAACAAAGGCCTTTCCCATCTCCTTCCATGACAACCTATCTTGTGCTAGTCTCTGCCAAGTCTTACCGGCAAACATTTCTATCTCGTCCCTCCATCTTGTGTCTGGTCTTTTCCTACTTCGTTTACTGTCCCATGGGCACCAGTCGGTTAGTCTCCCCCCCCCCCATCTATTGTCATTTCTTCTTGCTAGGTGACCAGCCCATCTCCACTTTTGCTGCTTAATTAGCTGTATAATATCTTTCACTCTAGTCCTCTCTCTGATCAATGTTGATCTTTTTCTATCTCTTTGAGTTATCCCTGGCATTGCTCTTTCCATGGCTCTCTGTGCTATTCTGAGCTGGTTTTCAGCTCGTTTGGTTAATTTCCATGTTTCGCATCCATAAGTCATGGCTGGTATTATGCAGCCGTTGTAGTTACCTTACTGTATATATACTTACATCGAAATCACGGATATACAGGTTTACCTCGAGGAAATCACCATTAATTTACATGGGAAAGGTTTTTGAGCGTTCCCAGACGGTAAAAATGGTGAAGACGGTAAGTAAAGCTGAGTCATCGAAGTTTGCGGTTGTGGGAGGTAGAGGTGATTGAGGTGTAGAAGAGAGGGAGAGTGTGTCCGCTGCCTCTATAATAGCTCGCTGCAGAACAAATGATGGACACTATTTTCGCTTTTCGCCTTTTTTACGTAAAAGCGAAAAAAGTGGCGTAAAGCGAACTTTCGAAGAGCGGGGACTACCTGTATTTGAATTCTATTGGATGATGTTTGGTATTTCTTTTTAGAAAACAAACTGTGAATATATGTTTGAACGATACTTTCACTTTCACTTTAACTTGAACACTGAAAATATAATGAAAATACTTCTATACGAAGAAACAATATTATCTGGAAAATAGAAATTTCATCTACTTTCATTCAAAACGACATATTTCACAGGGAAACGTTTAAATGAATGCATGGAAATTTATTATTATTTCAATGAGCCTAAATTATTTTGTTTCTTCTTAATGATGATAAATTCGTGTTATAGTTTTAATATGTGTTACGTCTTGAAGAACCAAAGCCAATATACTATACTTCGCAAAATAACATTAATTAATATTTCTTTTATGGTAAGACTGGTACGATTGACACATAATTTATATATGTACGTCATTAAAGAATAACGGTAAAAATTAATTTTACAATTGAATTCTGCTTATAAAATATCATAAACATTGTTGCTCTGCATTTTCTTATTTACGTTCAATATTTCCTGAATATTAAACTAAACTAAAGGTAAAATTAAGTAAATATACAATTTATCAAGTTTAACGTAACATACAATTCTAGTTCTATTAAGTTACGTCAGCAGACGTCACTGATGACAGAAAACAAATAAATATACATGCGTATTATTATAGTTAGATATTTTTGTTTTGTATTCACCAAACATATTGAGACAGAGAAATAATTGCTGGAATATTCTCATATATTCCAAACAAACAATAAAAAGCACGTTTCTTCAATTAGCTAATTCAACCATTATTTCTCCAACCTGTTCGTTGGCTCATTCAGGTTTCTGTTTGTTTTTGTATTTTGCATCTTGTTTCTTGTATTATTGCTGCTTATTGTATCTTGGGACTTATTCCTTGTTTGTCAAGAAATTATGCAATAGTGGGGTTAGCCTAAATTATGTTAAGTTATTGTTGCAATATCAATTGGCGAGACATGTATGATAAATTGCTTCACTGATTTCCATGATCTGTTTCGTCATATCAACAATTTAAAAACAAGATAGGAAAAAATAACGAAACACAAAAGATAAAGAAATGAAAGAAATAAAAACAGCGTTGAATGATGGAAAAGAAATTGCTGTAAACATATTATTTTTATCCCTCTTTTGTGATGAATGTAAACATTTGTATCGCATTGGGATGCTGAATGACTGGTGGATGCATTGTTACACGGCCCTGTTCCTTGTTCTATTCGGGTAGGATATAAAAAAAAAGGGAAAAAAGCGGAATTGTGATAGGCAGATGCGAAAACATGGTTAAAAAACAGTGAGAGGGTTTGAGGGAGCGAGTAGGCTAAAAAGAATTGTCGAAGGTATTTGTTTTCACAATTCAAATATTCTTTCTTTTCTTCTTCCTTTTCTTTCATTTCTGTTAAATGTTTTCGTTGATGTCTCGTCGGTGAGAAAGAAGGATCCCCCCACATCCCAACTCTTCCACCCCACCCCCTACACCCGAACAACACAAACTCTAACCTTGTCTGCAAGAGACCTGCTCACGTGACTTTTCCTACCGTTTAGGATGTTTTTTTTCTTTCTTTTCTTTTATTCAATTTTGGTCCCGTTTCGGATGATTCTATTCAATCCTCCGAACAAATGAATCAGCAAATTCTAAATGTAGACTTCCAAATATT
>VCCN01005916.1:2879159-2892874 GCA_006491835.1 Architeuthis dux | reverse complement strand
CTTATATATATATATATGAATACTTTATATGAAGCATTGAGAGGCAAGTAATTAAAATCTGCTCCCAAGTTCCCTGCTAGTTATGAGAATCATCGATGGACCGAGTCCCTCAAAATTGTCTTTTGTAGTTTTAAATCGGCACCGAATATTAGTTGTAGAAAATAGGTTACTGTGCATTTATTGTCTCATCTAAAATGTGTCACTACAAACAAATTCATTAGAATAGCACTTATATATCCAGTATTGAATTTATTGACCCAAACTAGTAACCATATAATGTATTTGTGTTGATATCTTTTCTTGAGAGCTTTTACCCAAATTCATAAAATTGCGTTTTAAACAATATATAGGGTGACCCTAATATTGGCATAATTTAGTGGAGGTAATATCGGTACATTTGTTTAATAAGAAACTTGTACTAGCCTCATGTCTTCCTTCACCAAAGAAAATGGCCACCAAACTTAGGGCTATAAGAAAGAAAGGCATGTTCAACCAAAAAGAAAATCAGATTCAGCAGATACCAAAAAGTAAGCTCAAACGCTGTAGTAACAAATGTTGTATACTGCCGGTAGTGTTTCTTCTGGTCGACGTGAGAGATGAGAGAAGATGATTTCTCGTTCCAGGGCTGCGGGTTGACGGGTGCTGAAATTTCTGTGGAAGGAAATTAATTTCGGAGAAAAGGCTCTCCCACGTTGGTGGAGAGAAAGACGACACAATTCCGTATTTTCAATTGGAAATCTGTGGTTTTATTTCCGTCGATATAAATTATTTTCCGGCACGGTTCGCGGATTACTCTGAGGCATCGAATTCTGTTTCAGTTACTTTAATACACGAGAGGATACTTTCCTGTATTACTACTAGTCATGATAGTAATTTAAAAATCAAGGTTTCTTCCTCCTTTTTCCTCCTTCCTTCACCCGTCCGGGTAAAAGAGGGAACTACCTCGCCCGCCGACCTGTCTGTTCGATTCTCAACTGCTCTCGATTTGAAAATAACGTCTCCTTAAAAAGTCCTCGGGTAATCTGATTTGGGCCTTTGGTCACGTACGCCGTTTGACACACTTTCCTAGCCCCGGTAATGCAATATGACCTGTTGGTCACGTACGCCACCAAACGCGCGAACACACGAACGCAGAGTGCATTTCGTTACACAAATATAAAGTCATAGAGTAAGATTTTTTATTGTTGTAATTTATAGTAGCATTTTATAGTGTTATCAATTTTACAATCAATATATTGTAACAAATTGAGTTTACGCTAAGGTGGACGATAAACGCTCCTCGTACGGTAATTTGATGCATTGTAACTTGGATTAAATTTCTTTAATGTAATAAAAAATAAAAATAAATCGCGAAAGAAAGAATGTCATTGACCTCTAGAGCGAAAGTTGGGGATTTTAATTATTGATTTCACTTTGTTCTTTGATGCACAATTCGTCTACTAGCAGTGAACCTAAAAAGGAGCCATTTGTCCTCATTTTAGCAATTATTCATGGAGGCTTCTTAATATTGATGTTCTAAAGAATAAAGATTAAATTACATATCAAATGGAATTTCGAATATTCTAATGTATTTTGTTTAACTTGCCGCATGTTTGGATGAACACTCTATGGCATACATTGTATAAGTGTAAACATTTTAAATTGGCTAGTAACTTAAATTCATCGGAATATTAAACACTGTGATAGGGCTTAACACGTTTGTCCAACATTAATATTCATAAATTCTTTACTTGACATATTTAAAAAAAACAGCCACAACGTTTTATTTGGCTTGCTCTCTTGTAGTTTTCAGCCAGCCGTTTCATAATAAAATAGAGATGGACCTTTGTTCGCAAGTTCAGGCGTTTGTGTATTGTGTCCTGAGTTTTCAGTTTTGTGGATTTATTATGAATTACAGAGCTTTTGGGGGTAGAAACAAGTCTACGCCCAGTTTCAATCGCCAACGATTTACTAATGAACAATTGACGAATACTTTCTCGTAAACTAAGGTGTCTATGTTGTGTTCACATAATATTTGTAAATTATCATCAAAGACTCGAAGTCTGTGTTTCTGTATAGCTAAGCGCTTAGCTGCTTGTTTAAGTCGCCTTTCGTGTCGACTTTATAAAGAAACAAGCAGTCGCGTTACGTGCATGTTGTGTAATCTCCCATGATTATGTAAATGCAACATGACACATGTCAACTATTGCCGCGACAATGGCACGACGATTTACGAGAGGGACATTCTGATTGGACAGCAGACCTGCTGAAATGAAAGAGCTGGCATTGGCCCAAATGTTCAGCCACATCTTAAGCTCTTAACTGTTGTGTGTCTCTTCCAAATCTCCCAACTCCATTATAGTCTCTAAATCAGTACTTTTACCGAATGACTTCAATTTAGGTGGGATCTTCAATTCTTTGCTTTGGTTAGTCATTGTATCAGAATGAAATTGAAACATCGTTGATGCTCTGAGAAATTCTATGTAGATGAATATTCTCAGCTGTAATGACTGCATTCATTACGCCTGAAATGCTACTTAGACCTTTTCCAGGCAGACCCAATTTAATATAAAGCTATATTTCATTCAATAGGAGGGTATCAATTAGTGTACAGAACCTGGTCGATGTAGACTATTTGGTCTCAATCTTTATGGATATGTCGTACTATTTCATATTAAAAGTGAGGATGTTATGCTCGCTCGCTTACACAATGAATGTAAACAAGAATTATTCACTATTACATAGTTAAGTTTTAATACTTAGTAAATACTCGCAAAAACCGTTTTTACTTATTTTTTTATGCTCTATCGTTTGGCGATAACGTATTCAAACTCTGAGAGCGCATACCTCTGCCAACCACATTATCACTAAAAGCTAAATGAAAGTCAGTTCAGAAATAGTTAGGATGCAGGGGAGGTTACATTTTTAAACATTCATGGATCCACCCTAAAATGTAATCGGTTTTCCATAGCTCAAGGCCGACCCTCTGACAAAATATCATTGGAATTCAAAGATAACTTTTAGATAATGTGTGTAGGCAAACATGAGTGAATACATAAATGTAAAAAAAATGAAAAAGTATCTCTCAATCGAAGAAGAATGTATTTATATTCATAAGAAAATTGTCTGGTGTGCGTCTTGAGAGCCGCTGCACTCTTGTCATGTGAATTGCTGATATTTAGATAAAAGTATCTTAGCTACTGGTTAAGAAATTTCATGATTTAACAAAATATTCTAAGAACTTTGACTTGAACTTGACCGGCATCAAGAACCTAATTTCCCAAATATAATATCAATTGACATATGTCAGTTGGATTGGCATCACTTTCCATAACATATGCCAATAGTAACTGTTATGAAACTTGCTCATATAGAGGTTAAGTCGCCCGACTATTCATCTGCGTTTCATTGATGTTCCATACTTAATGGTGAATCGTCACATATTAAGTTCATTGATTTGATAAAACAAGGAAAGATGCAGATTCAAAAAGGTCCCATGCTTTATCCTAATCATATTGGAAAGTCTAAACTATTATCAGAGAGCATCTTTTTGTTGTTGCATGGTATTGAATAGCGATTCGAGAAATTTCAAGCATAACTTTTTAAATTTCTCTGGTTCATTCTCTGTTGAAGTGAACCTGACCCCAGAGAGAAATGTACAGATAGATCAGTGAATTATTTGCACATCTTCCCTGAAACAGGTTCATGGAAAGGCAGCTGATGATCCCCTATATTAAGTGTGATCTATATTAACTAATTATAATATAACATTTACAGAAATAGTAGTTAATTCGAAAAGAACAAACCGAAAGTTTTTCTCCTTTTTTTGTTCTCTTTTTTCTCTACGTACATATACATAGACAGTGCATTGATGAGGGGTGGTATATATGCTTCTATCTTTAATAGTTTCTGGTATATGCACAGTTCTGTGACCAATACATTTGATAAAAGCGACATCGACTACAGTCTCAATAATGAAAAGAACAAAACATTATTTAACTATTTATACTGATGAGCCAAAACATTATGACCACCTGGCTTATGAGGTGTTGGTCCTCCATGTTCCCGCAAAACTGCTCTTATCCGATCAGACATTGACTCTTTAAGACCTCTACAGATTTCCTCTGGGATCTGGTGCCAAGATGTTAACAGCAGGTCCTTTAACTGATGCAAGTTACGTAGTGAATGTTCTGCAGAGCGAACTTGTTGATCCAACACATCCAATAAGTACTCCAGTGGATTGAGATCTTGGGAATCTGGTGGCAAGAGTAACACAGTGAAGTCTTCTTCATGTTCCTTAAACAATTCCCGTACAACTCGTACAGTGTCGCAGGGTTTATGTTTACAGATGCCATTGTCACCGTAGAATACTGTTGTCAGGAAGAGGTGTACCTGGTATTCAATGATGTTGTGGTAGGTTGTAATGTACCTGATGAATGATAGAACGTTGCCCCAAACATTGCACTGTCACCACCAGCTTGTCGTTTCCCACGGTGCATTCAAAGGATAACGACACACACGTACCCTTCCGTTCTCCTTATTCAGGAGAAAGCGAGACATTGGACCAGGAGCCCTTCTTCCATTGATACAAGGTCAAATTCTGATGCCTGTATTCCCATTGACGACGCGTTCGGTGATTGACAGGTTGACACGGATACTCTGACTGACCAGCGACTACGCTGTACCATAAACAACAAGGATCGATGTATGTGTGTTGTGATGCATTCCTTCCTGCGACAGTAGCTCTTCAGTTGACTCGTACTGGGCGCTCCGTTCCTTTCTTGCATCGATAAGTCTTGGCCACCCTATGCCTTGTTGGCGGTTGGTGATTCTTTTACAACTCGGATCACTACCGATATGTACATTTCTTTTACATCGTATAGCCATCCCACCTGCTTAGCTTGCACATTGCGCAAACATATTTCAAAATGTTCAAAATGTAAATAAATTTGAGAATTATCGTGCTTTATGTCAACTTTTGACATCAGTTTCTTTTTGTGTGTATTTATATTTAGTTATTATTGGTCGAACCTTTTTCTCAAGAGAGTTTTATTTCAAATCAAATAACAAGCGTAGACAATTAAAAGAGTGGTAAAGTGTTTTAAGTAATTAATAAACATTCATTAACTTTCATTTTTAACTTTCATTTTTCGTCCTGAGTAACATTAGTGGAACGCGGGAGTACTGCGTATACCTACGGCTTAATGTTCAATGTCTGCTAATGAAGACCTTTATTATTAGATATCCTATGTCACGTTTCTATCAATACAAAAATATTAACTATTATAGTTATTCACGCATATTTTTATACAGTTCTCATAATAAAACGCATACATCCTAAATACAGCGATGGCGTATACCTAGTTCCCCAAATCGATTCCAATCACTGCTGATTAGATTAAGACAATAATGACGTTCCTGTATTCTTCATAGGTAATTTAGCCACGTTGAGCCAGTTATTTGATTAATGCCGCCCACAGAATTAGAAAATAAAAACACGAAAACACGTAAAGAGACACGCACACAATTGCTTTCACCCTCACACCTTCGCTAAGGCTTTTGTATAAACAAACGAAATATGCTTACAAGAAGGTAAACAGACAGCTAACATAGGGCTCAAAGCAAGGGGCACGAGTTCACACAACACGAGTTACGTACCCTTTGTGTCGAACTTAAACCAACAACAAGTAACAACACCGACAACAGAACCAAACACTATGAAAACAGCCCGAATAGGGACAAAGGTGAACAAGCTGTGACTAAGACGCTTGTTCTTATAGTGTATTGAAATAGGACATGTCCAGCTGTCTTTCTCCTGTGGTGACAGCTCGCTAGCTTGTCTGACTGCTTGAAAATCTGCAGGGCGTTTCAGGTAAGTCTCTCTCTCTCTCTCTCTCTCTCTCCCTCTCTCTCTGTTCAAATGGACAGACGAAAGAAAAGAAGGAAGGTGGAAGGAGTGGGAGGTATGGGGTTGAGCCGGAATGTGGGATGGCGAACAGAGGGTTATATAAACCGGTGCTGGTGTCGGGTGGGGGGAGAAGAAAGTTGAATATACAGAAAGGGAAGGGAAAGAATAATAATCAAAAAGAAAGAAAGAAAGAAAGAAAGAAGAAAAGTGAAAGCAAAAAAGGTAAATTGAAAAGAAATCCGAAGAAATGAAAGAAAGAAAGAAAGAAAGATAAATTGAAAAGAAATCAGAAGAAATGGAAGAAAGAAAGAAAGAAAGAAAGAGGAATTGAAAAGAAATCAGAAGAAATGAAAGAAAGAAAGATAAATTGAAAATAAATCAGAAGAAATGAAAGAAAGAAAGGTAAATTGAAAATAAATCAGAAGAAATGAAAGAAAGAAAGAAAGAAAGATAAATTGAAAAGAAATCAGAAGAAATGAAAGAAAGAAAGATGAATTGAAAAGAAATCAGAAGAAATGAAAGAAAGAAAGAAAGAAAGATAAACTGAAAAGAAATCAGAAGAAATGAAAGAAAGAAAGGTAAATTGAAAAAAAATCAGAAGAAATGAAAGAAAGAAAGAAAGATAAATTGAAAAGAAATCAGAAGAAATGAAAGAAAGAAAGAAAGAAAGGAAGTAAGATAAATTAGTACAAAGATTAAACGGAAAAAAAAACGAGAAAAAAGAAAGAAGAGAAAAATGATGGAAGAGAAGAAAAGGAAAATTAAGGTTACGAAAAGAAATTTAGAATAATAAAAAACTATACATTTTCCCGACCAAATTTAAAAGTAAGTCAACCAAATTTTTTAAAAAGTATAGAGGTCCCCGGCAGAAAATGGTTGAGAGAGAGAGAGAGAGAGAGAGGGAGAGAGAGAGAGAGTAGTTGTTTATTAAGGCCGATCCTTTTTATTCGAACCATAAAATTCACTAAAATATTATAGATTTTCAGTAACTAGTTCAATGCAAAGTTCAGTATTGTTTGCATGTTGAAATATAAAATATAAACGAACAATCGGATCGACCGTAACTCACCATTTATCAATTTCTGGGGTTTTGTCAACATTATAGCCAAATTCAAGCAAAATCGGTCAAGATTTGAGAAGTTTTCCCAATTGTAAACAAAAAATAACGTGTTTGCCTATAAAATGTAAACAAACAATCGAATCGGCCATAACTCACCATCCCACACGTAGAATCTCTCCATATGCCGTATTTTAAAATTTGCATGGCGTAGTTTTCAGTTTATTTGACGTAGTTTTCAAATTACTTGGCCAATTTTATTGCTTGGCGTATTTTTCAACTTGCTTGGTGTATTTTTTAACTTGCTTGGTGTATTTTTTAACTTGCTTGGTTGATTTTTCAACGTGAATGGCGTATTTTTTAACTGTCCTGGTGTATTTTTCAACTTGCTTGGCGTATTTTTTAACTTGCATGGTGTATTTTTCAACTTGCTTGGTGTATTTTTCAACTTGCTTGGCGTATTTTTTAACTTGCTTGCCCTATTTGTTAATTTGGTTGGCGTATTTTTTTAAATTTTCTTGCCTTACTTTTAAAATTACGGGAAACGTATAGAAACCACTCACCTCTGCATAGCTCTGCCAACACCATTGTCATTACAAACTGAATCAATATCAGTTCATACATAGCTACAATGCAGGGGAGGTAACTGTAAAACCATGGATCCACCCCACACTTAAAAAAATGTCATTGGAATTCATTGTGAACTTTTGGAGATATTGAGTGGTATGGACATATACCTACGATGCAGGGTAACTGTATATGCATCCGCCCCCAAATGTTATCACTTCTTCCTTAGACAATGGCCCACCCTGGGACAAAATGTCATTGAAATTCATTGAAAGATTTTGGAGATGTCGTGTGGACAGACAGACGGACGGACACGAGTGAATACATATACCTCTCCCAACTTCGTTGACAGGGGTAAATCAAATGACTACAATGAAAATGAATGACAGAATGAAAAGAGTAGAGAAGAGAAACGAATGAAAAACACAGGTGGTTAAAAGAAGAAATAAGACAGACGAAATAAAATCTTTAAAAAACAAAACAGGGTCGTATCTAGAGATTTTGGTGCCTGAGTGGGCTTGGCTCCTTGAGGGGGGCCCCTTTCAAAGTAGAGGGGATCCCCTCCATTGGGGCGGGGGGCGTTTTAAAATAGCACTCTCAACTACGCCTCTGAATTGCAAAAAATTCAGAAAGACGGACAATAAATAAGGAGACAAGGTATGTATAAAGGTTTAAGTAAGAAATCACAATCTGACAAAAGAAACGTAGCTGATGGAAGAGGGGGCTATTTGAAAACGCACCCAGGCCCCCAAAAGCTTTATAAATAGTAGTTCACCGATTGCATTTCTATTGACAAATCTCACTACAAGTTGGAGGGGGCTCCTAAGTAGCCAATACCCCGCCCGCCAAAAAAGAGAAAAGAATCCCGTTAAATCCCTAGCTACGCCTGTGAAGAGAAAAATCAAAACTGAAAAGAGCTTAAAAGAAATGAAGAGAAGGAAATACAAAGAAACAAAGAATGATATGAACAGAAACGTCGCACAGAAAAGTAAACGGAATAAGAAAGAGAGTTGAAGAAAAAAGAAAGAAAGACAGAAAAGAGAGGCGTGAATTGTGTTTAGTAAATAAATGTGATGCAAAGAATGCATAACAAAAAGTCTTTCTATGAGAAAACATTTATGAAGTCTAAGTAGGAAAAGCTAGTATTTACCTTTGGGCGTGGGAGCTGACAGGGTAGTACGTAGCTAAGCGCGAAGTGATAGATGCTTTGAGTTATTATAAAGTGATTTATGGAGAGAAAGACACACAGATAGAATCTTGATCTTGTCAGTGTGACCTTGTGCCATTGTACAGAAATGAGTGAATGCGTGTCAGATAGAATGAATGGGATTGCGAGCAAAATCCTAAGGAACATAAGCCGCCGAGCCTGTTAATGAAATTCATTGTTGGCGATACATTTTTCTCATGAATATAATAGCAATATTTGAATGAGACCTGTGAGAACGGCATGCTTACTGCCACTGAAAACATTGTAATATATTATTCTTCTTAAAAGATTTCTCACGGACAAATTATACTGCGTATAAAGACTGACAGTCATTTACACATAATTAAGCATATAAGTAGCAACTAAATTGTTATAGTCATAGGCGTGTGAGTATTACAGATAACATTTTATAATATAAAAACCCAAATCAAATTTTTGGTTGTCATTTCAGTCACGGGGAAAGGGAAGAAAGAGTTTAGATATCCATGCTACATTTTTCCAATAGCTAAAGGACAGACGAAAGAAAGAGAATGAATGAGGAAAGACGAACATCACGTCTGCCTTCCGACCTTCCCCACTTAATACCCACTGTCTGTCCCCTTATCTCTCACCTTAGACTTTAGCCCCTGCCTCCCGACTGCCACTACGCAAAATGTTCGGCGGACATTTTCTATATCAATAAGTAATTTTAAAAAATAAAGAGCACAACACTATTTCTCCGTACAAATTCACCGATTTTCTCCGTACAAATTCACCGATTTTCTCTCGGCTTCAATCTTATCAAAGTATTTTTGTTTTAATTCGAATCAAAAGAACAAATAATCCTCGTTTTGTTTGCAATGAATACATTTATGTTAATATATATATTTGTATAATTTATCCACACGTAAATAATCCTGTCAGTACTATACTAGTAAATAAATAGATAACATTATTTAAGTATACTTAAGACATTTGATGAAGATGCATTCAGTGACAATCAATTTAGAATGAAATGCAAGAGAACTGCACAAACACTTCACAATGCATCGTACTCCAGCAGAAGTGTTAGATTTAGCAAAGGTGCACATTGGTGATGCAGTCTGAAGGTGGAATGAGGCCAAACATGATCGAAACTTGGAATTCCACTTTAAACCTTTTAAGATGATAGACTTCACTAATGAGAGAAAGAAGACCACTATGTCTCATTCAGGTCAACATCGGCCATCAGAAGTGTGGGGTTTTTTGCGATGAGATTGAAAAACATTCCGTTACAAGGCGTCAGATGTGACAGAATGAGTCCAAATCAACATCAAAACCACTATACAATATCTTCACCACATAGGTTACTATGACAGAACAACCAGAAAAAAGTCATTTCTTAAACCTCTCAACATTTAGCAGAGAAAACAGTGGGCAATTGAGATGATGGACTCAGGTTAGTATAAGTCAAGAGATTGAATAGTTGAATAAAGACTCACGTTTGAAGATAGTAGAATTATATGCGAAACTGTGGCCGGCAAAAAAATAAGATGGCGTGACGAACTAGAGAAGTTAAGAACGTACCGGCTCCGCGACGCCCATGATAGAGAGGTCTGGCGAATCTTGGGGAAGGTCTATGTCCAACGACGGACTCTGAAAGGCCGCTTCTGCTCATGATGATTATTTATATAGAAAATTGTCATTCTACAAAGATATTATCCTTTACATTTGGATTTAATCATCAACATGCTGATCATCTTTAATGATCTTTGTCATGTCAATCACGTATCCTTTGAATGTGACTGGGATTTTCTTAAATGTTCTTAAACGCTATAATCTCGGAATGGTTATTTTGAGTGTGCGAATGTACCAGTTGCATTTCTTAATGGTATTTTTTCATTTTTTTTTCCTACAAAGATTATGTTATCTAGAAGCGTTTCTACATGTCCCTGCCCATGTCCATTTTGCCTCGATCCTCTTTGGGTTATTATCATTGTCTCTGAAAATTGCTTAAAACGTTTCCTGTAATATAACTAAATTATCTTTCAGGAACATGATGCAATACATCATACCTATTTCCATGAATAATGTTGACTTGAGAAAGATGCAGAATTTTACACTAAGATGTATATATGTATCATAGTTCCCCGCTCAGGTACACAGGCATTTGTTATTAATACCCACATCCGGCTTGCCAGGCCTGTCGAAGCTTCATTCGGCTTACGACACCTGGTATTCCTCAGTGGTCACCCATCGGCACTTGGTATTCCCCAATGGTCACCCATCTAGGTACAGACCAGACTAGACGTTTCTTAACTTAGGTGATCTTGCGAGAGCCGCTGTCATACTTTCAATATATTAGACATATTCAAACATTAGTTCGGAATGCGTAACATTTAACACACAGTCACAAAATAAAAACTCGTAGTGATAATTAAGTCACTTTGAAGATATGTATGTCTCTTAATATCCTTTGAATCATCCAGTTTCATCATAAAAAGGGAAATGTAACTCTGAACAACTAACTCATTAATCCAAAATCGTAGTTGATATTTCAAGGCTTATCTATATCACCTTTTGGAGAAGCTATGACTGAAAGTGACGAATCTTCCTCACTCAAAAGCAAGAAAGTGACACATAAAGAGCTCACATATTAATTGTTTTCAGAAGTTCTGAGATTAAGTGATTACACCTTATATCATGTGAACTATTGCCTACATCTCTGTTGTTGAAGAGAACAACCGAAATTTCAACAGATACATTTTCGGCTTTTTCTCAGGCGTATGTTGTATCTGGTTTTTTTAACATTCACTTAGGGGTTGTTTCTTTTTCTACTTTTTCATTCTTTGTTCTACATTAACACACCAGTCTAAGGGTATCATTACTAGCATAATACCTTACCACCCAGTCAAGTGATTCACGTGACTGGTATGTTCAAGTTGAAAAAATGAAAAAAAAAGGCAGAAGAGAAGAAGTACTAAGCGAATTATAAAATTTGGATACAATATACGTCTGAGGAAAGCCGAAGAATGTTTCGGTCGAAACATGAAGACAGCAGTCCGAAAAACACACGGAATTCTTTTTAACGTTATTATTATTGTATACTATATTGGGTTTTAATTCTAACAAACTGATCACCGTTGCCCAGTGGTAGAGTGCTCACCTCGGTAGGTCATGGGTTCAATCCATGGCCGAGTCATACCAAATACTTTGAAAATGGTACTCAATGCCTCTCTGCTAAGCACTCGGCATAAAGAATAGGATTGAGGAATCTTGGAGAGGGATGGGTGTCCCAACGACACTGTCTAGGGGACGGAAAACCCTGTACTGTGTTACGGGACCAACAACCAAGCAATTGTAACACATTTTAAATATACGGCATAATGTCCTTCCGCCAATGACTGCCTCGGTATGAAAATTAACCTTTTGGTACCATGGATTTTAGAAGTAGATGAGTACATTGATCAGTGAACATGGTGTGGATGAATGACCCTGGAAGTTGCTAAAGTTGCATCTCCATATTTAATAAAAAATGTTTTAATAAAACAAGAATGTACATCATGGGAAGATACGTACTTATATTCGGCAGTAAATGAATTAGTAAAAATAAAAATAGAAATAGTGCAGTGCCCGTTCTAAAGATGCATTTTCGGAAGGGGCCGGACTTTATTGTGTATGGAGCAGCCTGCCATAATCGTCATCTAAAATAATTTTGAATAAAAACGTGTGTGTAGTAATTAGCAGTAAATAACGATCGATGCAAAATTTATTCTAGAGCAGAATTCAAGAGAGATAATTTATAGAAACTACGAAGAAAGCGATGGCAATATTGTAGCCAGTGGCGAGTCATAATATTCGGCATTCTGACCGCTGCCAAGCGGCGCTGAGGGTCAAGTCGTGACCTCCAAAACACACTGGGCTTGTTGAGCGATAGGATAGGCACAGTATTCTTATGTTTGCGTTTAATTTCCCACGGGAAGCTAGCGTTTTAGAGCTGTGTTACGGCGTTAACTCTAGGAGAGACAGAGCATCATTATGTTTTCGTTTAATGGCCGACTTGAAGCTAGCGTTTTAGAGACATGTTCATTTTAATTAGATTTCTTGAGAATCGCTGATCCAAACAACTTCAAACTCGCCTTTGCTTTGTGTGTTGACTAATATATCTGGCCAATGTCAACTTCGTGTAATGGCAAGTTGTCGAGTAACATATTTCTCCAATTGTGGTTAGATACAACTAATGAATGCGCGCAAATGCAGAGATATTTTATTTATAAGTGCACACTTGAATGTAAAATGCAAGAGAATAGCGTTCAGTATTTGTTCTATACACCCAGAACCGTGCAGGTTTGAGAGCATAGGTTAATAGTCATATATGCAGCTCTGCCTGCAATCACGTTTCACGGAGTGATTATAACCAGGCACATGTCTAGCTGGGAATAGCAGGCAGAAATGAACGACTTACAAAAGCGTTAAACAACCCATCATTAATAGTCAGCGTATACAGATTCGTCATTTGTGAAATAAGCAATATTTAAAAAGATGTATACGACACACACACGCGCACACACGCACACACACACACACATATATATATGTGGATTTGACAATATATATATATTATGTATACGCTCCTTCGGTTTAAGAGGTAGAGCTCTATTGTAGGGAACTAACTATTTACACATTTACACATCTCCGAAGTACTTTCGAATTGAGCACTTTAGTAAATAGATAAAAACATATAGGCTTATATGTATTTATAAAGTGACCTATATACGCCGAGGTGACTTGGGGCGGTGGTAAGAAGTCGGGCTGCTGGCGCAGAGGTCCGGTTTCAATCCTAGCTCGAGGCACCAAGGTAGTGACTGACTGACTACCTTGGTGCCTCGAGTTAGAATTGAAACCGGATATATATATATATATATGTGTGTGTGTGTGTGTGCTGTGTACAAATAAATTAAATCAGGAGTGTATGTATTAAAGAAATCATTATTGTTTTTGTTATTCTTTCATTAATTCTTTTGTGTGATGCGGACTGC
>VCCN01005916.1:2678093-2690651 GCA_006491835.1 Architeuthis dux | reverse complement strand
TATTGTATGATTAGGAATTAATAGTATTGTATAATTAGGAATCGATAGTATTGTATCATTTGGAATGAATCAGTTAGGTTGAGCCACGCTTTTTACACCCAAATTCAAAACTGCCCCCAAATATATTCAAATTACCCCCTTGTGGGGCGTGCAACTCACGTTCAGAATCATTTAGTTAACAGTATAATAGTTGAACAGACAAAACAATTGTTGCAGTTGCAAACTGATTTGCGGCAAAGCAATGCTCTCTTACATGATCTCTTCAGTTGTTATTATTGTCAAAAACGTTGGAGTGACAACTGATAAATCGTGAAGGTGCAACATCTTCACGATTTATCAGTTGTCACTCCAACGTTTTTGCAATGCAACACATACGTCTTGTCTCATTTGATAAAAGAAACCGTGAATGTAATTGGGCAACAGTGATCTCTTCATCGATTATCTTAAAAAAAAGGAAAATTCTTGATCTCAGACTATCGGATGGCATAATACCTACATACATGAAAACTATTTTAATTTTAAAATTATATTTGAAGATTCTTCTCATACCAAATATGTTTGTCTCACCAGCCCATTTTAAACATGAGATCACGACCAGACATTAATTGAGGCAAGTTACATTGCTGCTGTTACATTGGGGTCTTTAAGATGGGGATGTGCAAACGAGTCAATTATATTTAAGCGTTTCTTCTTTTTTCTGTTCTGCAATTCTCAATCGCATCTTTTCCTTTCGAGTCTTACGTACGTGCAGTACCGAATTAATTGTGCAGCAAAAGTAGCACATGCTACGGGTCTTGCAATTTCAAGGGCCTCGCACTAATTGCTTGCTATCAATTCCGACTCAATGATTCTGCACTTGCTTTATTACTGTAGTACTATACTGCCTTCAGCTTTTATGAACGACTGGGTGTTTAAAGTTGGTGAATTTAACAAATTATCACCTTTAATTGGAGTTTTTTTAATACAGTAATTAATGGAGGTGTTTGTTTGATTGGTTGATTTTTTTAGCGGCATATCAACCCTTGATTTGTCATTTAATGTCAAGATTAAAATTCCAAAAAATAGAGTCTTGCGACTTTGGTGAAAGGTTATTTTTTAACTAGAGTCTTGCGACTTTAGTGAAAGGATATTTTTCTTTTTTTAAATAGAATCTTGCGACTTTGGTGAACGGTTATTTCTTTCTTTTTTTTAATAGAGTCTTGTGACTTTGGTGAACGGTTACTTTCCCTTAACTAGCGTCTTGCGACTTTGGTGCAAAAGCAGGTGGCCCCTGTTTGGGGGGTGGGTTCTTACTCCTCTGAAGGGGATGCAGTCGACGTATTCTAGGCCCCAGCCGACAAGGCCGTTAAGGGAAGTGTGGTATCTATGTAATACATATACGACACATAAATAGGAAGATATTTGAAACTGAAGTCAGAGTCGTTGCACAAAGATTAAAACGAAAACGTAGTAATACTATTGCTGAAATGTCAGACATATTCGTCGAATTATCAGGGTGCATATCAAATGATACATTTTAATTAAAGTATTATATAAGAGGGAAAATTGTACGTGCTTTAATATTTATGTGAATTTTCTTAATTTAGAGTCCTTTATAACATATGCTACAGGCCCCGCACTAGTTTAATCGGGCCCTGCGTAGGTTCATTACTTTTCCCTGGATGAAATTTGCCCTGAACCTATTAGTTGCTAACAATTCATTTGCAAAATGTACGTTATGCTGACATGCAGATTATTCCACAGGCAAATGATGCACATTCAGCCGTATTCAGAATTACCAAGCAATTATTTCCCTGCCAATCTGCTAACATTCACAAGCGAATACGTAAAGGACACATGTCATGGCTTACATGTTAAATAATAGATTATTGAACCTTCTCTCGTAGAATAGGTAACATTTATCTATAAAAATTAGTAAAATTAAGAATTTGTAATCAGAAATTGTAATTGTGGCGTATAGAAATGTTTGCATAATTAGTATTTGAGAAATGGACGAATTAATTACAGGAATCGTAACATGGTCTATGTGTGAAAGAAATACAGCTCTTTGTATTAAGATGTAAGTAATATTGATAATTCTTTTGAGGACTAGCTGGACAGATGTTGGGAGAACCAGGGGATTCTATATAATAACTACAAGTCTGCAATAGCCATCGCTGGAAGACACGTGAAAAATGAAGAAAAATAAGGATGATAATAATGAGTCTGGAGAAGAAGATCTATGAAGAAGCTGTTCCAGAAAGCCTTGCTAAGCATCGCTAAGCAATTTGCGAAAGCAGGTTTGCTCAGCTTCATGAATGGGTTGCTTATAAATCTAAAATATACCAAGGAGTATGAAAGTGTTTGTAAATATTCTCGTCGGTCATTATGCGTCTCTAAGTGTGAGCGGATGCGTATATGTAGAGTTTCAAATATCAATAAACATTTTAATTTATATTCCTATATATTTAAAATGTTTCTTTAGGAATTGAATTAGTACGAATGTATTCATAAGCATACATTTCACCAATACAGTGTGTATTTATGCATCTATATTTACTGACGCTGGAAGGCGTTTGTGGGGTGTTATATTCCACAAGAAATTTCCAAGGTCCAAAATAAATATATATAAATAGGAAATTTCTTTACCATTTCATTTTTCTTTTTCTGGTTCCTTGCGAAAGTTTTCACAATGAAGAGAAAAGTAGAATCTAATATTATACTGTGAGGCTAAAGGAGAACAAGCTGTTATGAGTTAAAATAAAGGAGGAGTTTCGAAGTTATTATTATAAAGTTAAGGAAATAAAGGCCGTCTACGATAAGTCAAAAGATTTGGGCTTAACACAACTACTCGTTGTTTACAGTTATACTCTCTATTGTGCCACCTGATTCCTTGAGACCACCGATGAGACAGTAAACTGGGTCATATAGTTACATATAGTTACATTAGGGAAGTAGAATCAGTTGTCAGTTCACATTGGAGATATCGCAGCAGATAATTCAATAAGGTGGTGCAAAGTCAATTTAAAATAGTTTAGGAACACCTGCATACATACATATAGACAGACGCGTTAATAAACAAATACAATTCACTTGATCTAGTGTAGTCTATTTTCTTGTTTTTTTTCCAATAAGCTTCTACAGTATTACTGGTGATAATTAGATAATAACACGCAGGAAAATACTTTATGCACCTCACATAATTATTCCTTCCTCTCCCCCCCTCTTTCCGCTCGTCATCTCAAAATATGTTTGATTAATTCAATTTGTTTTAATCGCAAAAACCTATATTTTATTTATAGCAATGAAAGAATATTGATTGAATAGCAACGGTAATCTAAATAGGTCTCATTGACATTATAAACCAAACTAATAGACACAAGCGTCTCCTTATTCTTGTAGATTTAAGACATATAAGTTTTTTGTTGCAATGGGGTCAAGTGAAGGCTAAGAGCGAGCAATTTCAAGAGGTATCTAATTATCTTGCTTCTCTTCGCTGATCCAACATTGTCTCTTTCAAATTGAATATAAGCTAATGAGGACAATATATCAACCTTTTTCTTTAAGGACACTGTCTACGATCTCTCAGCTCTTGTCTAATTAAAATATTAGATCCTAAAAATAGGAATTGGACATCGATCACCATAGAGAGTAACCCCCCACTCCCCAGAAAGAAAAAAGAATATGCAAATTTGTTAAACAGTGGAGTGTTTCTTTCGAAAAGTCACGAAATAGATGATCAGTCTTTGACTGTATTTTCTTGGGAAAGGCAGGATGTGTAAATATGCAAAATAGCACAACAGATTAATCAGTAAGTTTTAATGCTAAAAAGGTTAAGAAACACTGTTTTAGTCTGTTTATTTTTTGCAGTCTTTAATGATTGAATACAGTATTATTCCTTCTATGAAATGAAATGAAAAATCCCAGATATGATGTTTCATTTTATTTTTATAGCACATTGAAGATAGGGTAAGGTTGGCAAGCAAAAGCCATTATGAAATATAATGAATACATGTGTCAAAAGTAATAAAGAAAAAAACATCGAAAAACTGTTTTTCAAAAACGCATTTGAAAGTTTGATATTAGTATGACATGTATTGTGGTCCAATTATTGTCATTAAAAGGCTCCAGCTTTATCTGTTATAACTTCTGTCACTATTGCAGTCTTTCCCTTGGTCCTCATTGACTTTCTTCTTGATTTCCGATTCTTTTTTTTCATTTTTTGTTGCTTGATTTTCGCTCTCACGAATGCGTTTTTTATCAATTTTCTGAAAACCCTCTGAGGTGAAGTATCCTGGCTCTATTCCAGCTTTAAAAAACTCTAGAGATATGCTGTCCTTATTGAAAACTAAAACATCACTAGCAGCTGGACAATCCAAGGCATCCCTACCTGAAGGTATTTATTTAGGACATTTTGCTCCTATAAGATGATTGAGTGACTCACAATTGTTTTGGGTATAAACAGATATATAGTAAAGTTCGTGTATCGAGGCCGTATCGTTCCAGACAGTTGAAATTGTAGAGTGACAGAACTCCAAGAGTTCTCAAATTTGTGAGAAGGGGGTTAGAAATAATTATAATTTGAGGGGTTAGAGTGGAAATTGAAAAAAAGAACCTTTATAGAAACTGAAAGTATGCACATATACGAAAGTTTTCTTTTAACGGACTATATGGATTATACATTATGGAATCCGTTGAAAGTGAATTTTCAGTCCGATTTTTCCCAAGTTTAATATGGCCCATTTTATGGAAAATCTCAACAATAAATAAGAGTATGGAGGGACACTCCTGTCAAACCTACGACCTATGGGCTCTGCTCCTATCCGCGCCACTGGCCCTTAGGATGTAACCCTCGGGGGTTAAAGGGTGGGGTCGATCCTGGGCAAATCGCACTTCACCTTAAAACTACACTGCTCAGGCTGGAGGTTTGCTTCGCACATTGGCACCGCCGTCTATGGTCCTAATGTTGTGGAAAACTATCCCCAAAATCTTCTTTCGTGAAGCCAAGCCATTCATATTCCCTATTATTGCACCACAGAGATTCTAAAGAAAAAGGCCTTTCAACCCCCTCTTAGTTGATTTCTATATCATTTGGCTTTTCTGAACATACCACCCACCAATTTGTCTTGCGCCTCATTGGTTTCTTCACAAAATCTTTTTAGATCAGTTGTTCTTAACCAGGGGGGACGCCACATCTAAGGGGTGTGAGTAATTGCAAGACGAGGCGTGAGCTCGCAGGAAAAAAGGAAGAGTCTCTCTAATTATTTTGGAAAATCTCTTAAGTGTTTGCAGAATATCGTGATGAACATAAAATATTAAAATTTAGCCTTTACCCCCCCTTATTTGCAGTACCCATTTCAAACTAATCATGATGGTGAAAAGGTTAAGAAACCCTGTGTTAGTCGATTTATTTTTTGCAGTCTTTAATGATTGAATGCAGTATTATTCCTTTTTACTAATTTAAGCGCTCTCTGATTAGCTATGGTATGTCCAACTAAACGCTTCCGGCTTTCTGACTTAAATACACTCAACTTTTAGCTGGTGGTGCCCGCTTTTCTATCTTCCTGCATTCTCAGCTGTAATTATAACATTCCTTGGGATTTGCGCCGAGGGTAAAGAATTTTTGCTCATTAAGAGAATTCATTTAAAAAGCTACATTCCTTCAAAGTAATTGGCTTTCCATCTTGCAACAAACAACAGAATTAACAATCTGACTATCTTAGTACGATAAAAATATATCATCATCACCATCAGCAGCAGCAGCCATCGTAAGTCCTCCGCTGGACAAAGGCCTTTCCCATATCCTTCCATTACGATCGTGATTGCGCTAACCCCTGCCATGTCTTACCGGTATACCTTTCTATGTTATCCCTCGGTCTTGTGTTCGGTCTTTTCCTTCTGCACTTGCTGTCCCATGGGCACTGTAGTGAAATACACTCTGGTTGTGTGTTCGTGTGTTCGTTTTCTACCAGAAAGAAAGAGGCTGGCGCTTTGGGGTGAATAGTAATGACCTGAGACATGTCAAATTAATCAGATCAGACTTTGCGCTCAGTGGGAGTGCTATCATATCACTGGGCCAGAATATGGATCAAACGGCTGACCGAGGTCACGAGCGAAGTAAGAGAAGAAAGAGAATGCGTTCAACCAATCAGCTTCGAGTATTTTAAGGAGTGCACCGTCTATTCAGATCCTGGGTCAGTTAGAGTTCGGGCCGAGCAGCAAGAGGGTCAGAATCTCAACGGTCCACTCCGGCGAGAGTGGAGGGAAGAAACAGGGTTGGGACTATTAGGTTAGTTAGCCATTCGAACATTAGACAACTGCAAGCAATTTCTAAGTGTACAGAAAGAGAATTTAACACTTCGATTGCTCTGTGAATCCGCTACGCGTTTTATCTGGAAACGACTGGACTTTGTCATATTTCTCATTAGCCACGTGGGAGGACTTTGTCCTGCATGGACCAACTGTTTCTTTTCCTTCCACAGATGCTTCTCTCCCGTAATTGTCGTTTAAGCCGCAATCGACCATCCGAAAAGAAATGCAATTATGCAATTTTGGAGACCCGCGATCCGCGTGTCTTTTGCATATTGACATGTGAAACCGATTGTTAATTAATGTTAACCTTAGCTCCATCTCTTGTCCCGACTTCTTGCTAAGTGTCCAGGCCATCTCCATTTTTGTCTTTTAATTAACCATTTAAGATTTGTTGATGATATTGCAAAACCATCAGAAACATCAGAAATATATGATAATTGTTGTAAAAGGGACACTTGGAACGGGTAAGACAATCACTATAAATGTTATGATATGATGCCACGAAAGGGTCATTTCCAGGTCAACACCTGTGCGGAAATGGGGGTGGCTCGGTCACCTTAGCATATGCGCAGTTGTCCAAAAAGACGACATGTGGGGACCGGAAATGACACAGCGTAGGCGTTCAAACCCGATAAAGAAACTCAGGAGAGCAGACCCGAACAGAAAAACTTAGAAACTCAGAGGACTCAGACCCGAACAAAGGACGGAAACCCAAGCAGCCAGGAGGCAGACCGCCTAGGGCTGGGAAGGATGAGACCAAGTTCCCCTGTTGGGAACGGTCTCTCGGCACCCTTATCTCTCTCCCATTCTTCATTCTCCGGCCGATGAAAGTGTATGCTATGAAATAAAAATATGTCTCATCTTTTTACAACCAGTCTTCCTTTCTATCCAAGTTCACGATTTCCCTCGCGCAAATGAGCAACCCACGACGAGACATCTCATGGCACCAGGACACTCACCCCACTATACAACATAAATAGCAGTCCAGAACAAAAATGTTTAACGAACTAGATCAAAGCTAAAACTGTCAAAAGAGCAAATGTAGTACAGAGATGAAACTGTAAATCTACTCTAATAATGGACAGTGTGATTTTCTTGGTCTGGGAACGATCCCCAAAGAGCATAGCGAAAAGCCTAGGAGAACTGGAAATCTCAGGAAGAATCGGGATCATCGAATCAACGGCACCAGTGAAACAGCTAAAATACAGAGAAGAATGCAGGAGTCATCCGTCTAGGTAACTTACTAGAACCGGTGTGTACAACGTGATTTGGCCATAACCCTTAGCCTTGGGGGGTGGTTCCTCAATCTTAGTCCTTGTGCAGAGTGCTTAGTGGAGAGGCATTTTTGGAATGACTCAGGCCGTGGTTCAATCCACCCCAACAAACCGGGGGCGTGAGCATTCTACCACTGGACCCACGGTGATCTGTAGTACTTTGTATTTGTCTCGCAAAGCACAATGACTTCCACCTTGCTTTGGCATTCTTATTCTTAGTAACCTTTTTTGTGTCTTCATAGAAAGTAAGTCGTTCAACTGAATTAAGTTGTTGACTTTTCAGTTTCGAATTGTATTTTTCCCAATCCATTCTTCCAAGCTGAATCCATATAGTCTACAACATTTCCAGTGAACTTCAACTATGCTTGCCAAACTCAGTTGTACTTTCTAAGCTCAATACATTTTTTTTTTAACAAAGTGTTTCCCTCATTTGTTTCTTTCAAATTTCATTTTCATTTTCTTAACTATTTCTTAAAGATTTGAATTCTTCCATCGTTTTGCTTCTTTTTAAAAAATCTTTTTTATTTCTACCAGTTTTTCCAATATTCTTGGGATTTATTTTGATTTTAATTTTTAATCCTCTTTAATGTGTGTTCCTGCTTTCTTCTCTGTGACTACTACTACCATTTTTCACCTTCGGTCTGAAAAAATGTGTGCATTTTGTTCCGTTGGGAAATTAAATTCTCTCACTTGGAGAACTTGATAACCAAAGAGAAAAGAGACTGGAAACTTAAATATAAATGATGAAGACACACAGAGAAATGGAGTGGTGAGAGAAGAAATAAAAAGACATGTAGGTTTAAAACAGAAAACGTCGGAGTAAAGAGTCTAAAATGAATGTAAAATAGGTCTGGTTAGTGACTCAATAGAAACCGTCACGCGACCAACGTCCTTTGGCAGTATACCGTGTTGGGGTGATCAATTAAACAAATTGGAAAAAGGGATGATCAATGTATAAGTTACTTCTCTCAACTTTTGGTGGGTAGTGGTCACTAAAAAAAACTCTGAATTTCCAAAAAACAAATGTGAATGCTGCTCAATTTAGCAAAAACCTACATTGCAAATTACCCCCCCCCCAATGGGATGAATTTAAAAAAAACAAAAAAAAGTTTTTTTGTAGACATAACAAGGAGTAGATGTTGAAAGTTTCAGTCCTCCCGTTCAATTGGTGCGGCCTGTACGCGTGATACATACATCCAGCCAGCTGGACCAACTTGAAAACTGAAGAAACCTATTTTGACAGTTTTGGTGACAGTTTTTGGTTGACGGTTTCTTATATATGCAGATAGATCGGTAGATAAAAAAGAAGAGAAACACAAATAATAAGTGAGATAAGAAGAAATAGAGACGAACGAAATAAGAAACGAGAGAGTATGGGATGACTAAAGAAAGGAAGAATTACCAAACTCCTTCTCTGGAAGTGACTTTATTTCACCCTGATAACACCAATGGCAATGACCAAAATCAGAACGCTTCAAGGCTGAAATTTAGCATGCAACCTTATTTCAACCCCACTAGAACATTAGGGTTACCCCACCCCCCGTTACCCACAGGCCACCTTATTTTTTCCAGTTTATATCTAGAATTACCTCAAATTATATCTAGATTTATCTAGAATTCCATGCCATTTATCTAGAAAAATATCTAGATACTATTTTATTAAGTCCCCTTCCACGGCCAAATTTAAAGATCTTTTTCAGTTAAAGGAAAACTGTTTCTCTTTTTCATATTTTTGTTTTTTCGAAAATTCAGCCTAGTGGCTGAAATAGTTGCGTCTTTCTATGTATGTGTCATTTGAACAGCTCTAACCGTCCATAGTAGGAAATTGAAATTGTGTTCACACATTCCGCTCAACGAGTAGGAGAAAAGTTTCATTTTGTTTTTTGAAAATGCGACCTAGCGTCTGAAATAATTGGATGTTTCTATCTATATATGTGTCACGTGTACAGCCCTAAGCGTTCATAGTAGAAGCTTGGAATGTTGCACACACACTCCCCTCGATCTTTTGAAAATTCGGCCTTGTGACTGAAATAGCTGCGTTTAAATTATAAAGCTCCTAATGCTTTTAGAAATTAGTATGTCCCCATCCATGGCCAAATGTGAAGATCTTTTTTTCAGTTAAAGGAACAAAAGTTGAAATATTTTCAAAACTTATAGGCTAAATCATTTAAGCTTCAGTCAGTTCAGTTTTTCCCCGAAGCAGCCAGTCTTTTTAAATAAATACAGGTCTGAAAAAGCAAGAAGAAAAGTTATATATGACATAGCTCCTTTTTTGGCGAACGTGACGTCAAGTGTGACGTCAAGTGTGACGTGTATGTTTTTGGTCATGTCACGTGACTACTATATATTACAATATATCTCTCCAGTAATCTATATTTCAGAAAAAGAAAATTTGCTGATAATTGCTTTATTTATTACCCTTTTTTGACAATGACATGATCTATTTTCATCCACTCATCGAATTTAAAACTTATCTCTTTTTCTTTCCATACTTCCCCCCATTTCTTAAACCTCCTACTGCTTATGCGTGCTTTCATTTGACGTAACCATCGGCCTCCTTGCTGACACACTATTCTGCACGTCTTCCTATGCATACACATGCCAAATCTCACATTCCATGACACTTTCTAAATAAAAAGCAAAAGACGCCTTCAGTATAACGTGAAGAATTCCTAAGAATTCTATAGCACATTTATCGTGATATCTATAACTTTCTATTGATATATCTTTTCACTCAAATAATATCTGGTGGTTCTTCCTGGAAATTTATGACAACAATTCTCCTCTATTTTTCCAGTAAATTTTTTCGATATTCTTGCTGATTCGTATAATGCTGTTCTCTGAATAGACACTTCCTTGTATTTCTAATATACACAGTGTCTTTGCAAATATCTCTACGACTGCTTCAAGCAATCGAGTAATTGTGAATACAATTGTTTCCTTTATATTTTGCACCTTTTTTCAGATCTCTTACAGGGTTTTAATATTTATCCAGCTTTTCACTCTCTTTCGGTTTCAACCTGCTTCCAGTATACCAAAATGTGTGTAGTGATCTTTTCCATTGAATTATCTTATGGCTTCACTGTTTCTTCTCATGATTCCTGCTTTCCTTTGTGTACTAATAACAGTAAACAAGCATGACTGCTGCAAGGTCAAACCACACTCATACTTCTATTCCGACTGAAGATGGTTACTGCAGCTTTTGTGTCGTATATACAATAAATACAAATATTTAAAATATATATTTTCTATAGTTTTGAGAAGGGTCATTAATATTCAAATGGTTCTTCGGACGATTGAACTCCTTGTTATTTGTGTTGTAAACACGACACCCGCGCCATGGGATATAAGGGCTACCCTCGTTAAATATAACTTTGTGTTTAACCCATCACACTCGGATTTTACACCCGAAGAAGGCCGAAGAATGGATCGGCCGAAACGTTGTGTTTACAACACAAATAACAAGAAGGAGTTCAATCGTCCGAACAACCATTTGAATATTTTAAAATATATACTTTTTATTATAAATGTATTTATTTATCAATCTTTATTAATATTGGATGAAATATGAAACATACCACTTTTTATTAAATTTGACTAGTTTTTACCTTCATCCAATTCAGCCGAGGTCGTGTTTATCTCCTTTTTTGGCCAGAATTAATAAATTGTAAAAAAACAACTAAAATCAGGATGATGGTAAAAACTAGTCAAATTTAATAAAAAATGTATTTATTTATTCCAATGAAATAAGTCACATGACCTTTCGTAGATATTAAGTCTTGTCAGTTTGGCACAGTTGGTAAGAGAGCCACCTACCGATCACTTTGTCGTGATTTCAAATCACTGTAGGAAAATGTTAGTTTTATAAATGTATTTATTTATTAGAATAAAATAAGCCTATGCGTATTTCTAACATACATTTTCGTCGATATGTAAGACTTGTCAATTTAGCCCAGTCGGTAAGACAGCTGCCTACCAATTAGATGGCCGTGACTTCAACGCATGGTAGGAGAATATTAATTTTACATATCGGTTTGATTTAATGTGATGGGAGAGACGATCAGTGGAGAGTTTACTCTTCTAAATTTGGTGAGATTTGTTCTTGTTTTTGTTGCTGTTGTCGCGATAGAAAAACAAAATCAACTGCTAAAAATCTTCATTGCTTAAATTAATGTTTAAAATTCAGTTTTATATTTGGCAAATAATTTTCGATTGTCATTGTAAATGAGATGTTGAGCGCTATCATTGCTCTTACGAAGAATAATCGCGATACTTAAACTCCTTGAAAATACCATTATTTAAATTGACCTCGACTATAGATGTTTCTCTTGCAGTCAGCTCTATCTTCCAGTTGTTCATTTATTGGATACTAATTTTAGTACATATTCTGCTTAAGCATCTTAAAATATTAATGATCACAGTATAAAGTACTTTCTCCCACAGGAGATCAAGAGATATTCCCTCTCCTCAGCGCCCCAGCACTTTTCACAATATCATCGATCTCTCATAAGATAGTTTCAATTTTAGTAACATTTTTGCTGGTTTCACTTTATTGATTCTAATATTCAAGATAGAAAAAAATATGCAACATTAACAGGAATGGCATAATACTCCATAAGAATAACGCTAGACCGTATGTTTCTTTACTGACAAGGTAAAGATTATTACAGCTTGGTTGGGAAGATTTCACTCAATTGCCCTATTCACCATAAATCTTGATTACCATGTATTCCGATTGTTGAGCAGTTTTTTGTTTTTTGTGTGTGTATTTTACGTTAAATACAAACACAACGAACACTCAAGTAATATTAACCCTTACATTAAAATATACAAATATACAAATATAGAAACACTAATACTGCTAGAATCTATTGGAAATAAACAAACCAAAAATGGAAAACTAAGAACAGACAAGAGGATAATCACTATTTACCACTACACAAACTCCTTTTTACCAAAATAATGGAATTTAACAAAGCCAAAAAGAGGAGGG
>VCCN01005916.1:2472244-2482845 GCA_006491835.1 Architeuthis dux | reverse complement strand
TTATGAGAAGAACACAGCCATTGAAGATGTAGAAGTGCTCCGGGATATTTATTGAGGTCATACTTCTATACATACCATCAACACCACTGTATTGATGACATGATTGTTCATTTAAACCTCTGTGAATCTGGCTTTAAAGTGAAAGAACTATCCCAATGACTTTATTTGGGAATGTAGCCAGCGACGGATAGCCCTATAGGCTCGATAGTCTTAGGGGCTCGCAAAAAATAAGGAAAAAAAAAGGAAAAAAATAACAATCAAACAAAAGTATTTACAGATATACCTCTCCTTCACGAACTAATTCGTTCCTAATGATAGTTCGTAAATCGGGAGTTCGTAAAATGGGGTATAATTATTCATGGAAAACAATGCATTAAGTAAGGTTACGTTCTGAAGTTGAAAAGATTATGCATACAATCTTTCAATTGCTATATCCTGGGTAAATTAAAATCGCCCCATGCGAACCTACACCCTGCCTTAGTTTGACTGCCAAAAAGCGCTAGATTTGAAATCTTGGGCCATTTTTAATGTTTAAACGCGCTAAAATAGGAAAGGGTCCGGTCATACATACCAAGCCTAAGGCCCGGAAAATGTTAATCCGCCCCTGCATGTAGCTATTTAAAATGTGCCAAATCCTAATGTACTTGTAAGGAAAATGAGGTTGCCTGTTGTTCTATTTGCAAGTGTAAATGTGTAAAGAGGTTGGAGACAACTTGCAAAAACCCTTTTTGATAAAAAAATCTGAACATGTTTGAAAAACTCTTCGTGAATATTTATTTTTATGATAATATATCATTTTATTCATGATAAAATATCAAGAAATCCTTTTGTTGTGTTAAAAAATAATAAAAAATAATAAATGTGTAAACCACTTGTAAACCAAAAACAGTTATCAAAGTATTGCTATTAATCTCATAAATATTAACTAATTTGGCCCGATTTCCATGCAAATCCGGCCAGTATTACCAGGGATTTGACAGATTTCGTGATCGAACGGCCCCCATCTTTGATGACGTCATAACTGGAAAACCTACCAGGTGGCAGATGCCCACCCAAGTCAAAAAATACTTATCAAGACACTTGCTAAGCATTTCCGGAAGAAATGTATCCCTGCTCAAACTTTCCTACAGAACCATAGTCATATCCTGGACTATAATACACACGAGTATATACACAGAAAATAAATGCACTTGTAACCAGTCACAGATTATATGTACAAAGTACGTGTATCGTATCGATAATCAATAAACGAACTATGCACTTATAAAAGTGGAACGTCAGACGATTTGACAATTTTGCTCCATATCAAATTCTTCATGGGGTTCCTGAACATTATAGTGCATCTTGCTGCATCAGCTCACTTCTCAATGTCTGGTCTCAAAATCTGATGGTTCCACAAATAAATATATGCAAAATCACGTTGATCCTTCTGTCTGAAACAATATCTACGTGAATTCGATACACAAAGTAAGTAGTTCTAGGCCCTGAAATCTGACAAAAACCTGCTGGTAAAAATAAATTTCTCAGGCATCAATTTCCGTTAGGTTGAGACGAAATATTTATTTTGGCGGTATGTTTGTGTTTCAATGCCCTCAGAATAAATATTATGTGACACCCTGTCCCAGACACTATAAATGTGGCAAAACACCGCGCACTCACAACATTCATCTATTTTCTATAGTTTTGAGAGGGGTCATTAATATTCAAACCCATTAACCCATCATACTCGGATTTTCCACATGAAGAAGGCTGAAGAAAGGATCGGCCGAAACGTGGTGTTTACAACACAAACAACAAGAACCATTTGAACATTCATCTAATTAGAGATTCTTACCTCAAAACGCGAGTCGACGTGACTTTGTGCCCGACTTGATAGAGTCAAATGAATACTAACCGTCCCATTCGAATTACAAGAAAATCTGATTTCTTTTATTTTGATTAGAGGCTGCATAGGTTTTCGCATTGCATTATTGCAATAAAACCATGCAAATGAGCCATCACGTATATCCATTCAACTCCAATCACTACTTGACTAAACATAAGAAAAAATAGTATTTTGACAGCCACATTTGTAAATACTCTCAGCATCAACCAACTTTATCAATGAAACCTTGTACCTCAAAAATATTCTTGAGCAAAATAGTTCAGCCCAAAGATTTCTGTACTCCACATATGATATCTTATGAAATTCTTGAAAGCACACATAGCGTTAACAAAAGAAGCTGAACGCTGTTTGCAATGTTACAGCTTATTGGTAATATTTGTTAATATGATCGCATATAGAGAATAAACAGTATTTTCCAAAGACTATGTTGCCTGTGAGAAAACCGGATTGACCCCGTTGTCTAAAAACAAAAAGGAAATGTATACAAAGTAACCCCTACGTCTGGTCATTATCAGGACCGGGTATAACTGGTTGTTGAGTTTGGATACCGTTGAATTCGGAGTTACGTCTTTCTCCGACGGTGGCGGCCTAGGAACTGGGATATTAAATGTATTCAACAATTAACATCCCGCCCGGCAAAGAATCTCCCTCGCTCGTCACTCGCCACGTGACGTGACCACAACGAACCAATGGCAAACGCCGAATTCAACGGTATCCAAATTTGAAAAACAACTCAACAACCACAGCTTCCTCCCGGTCTTGATAATGGCCAAACGTACGGCCGAAAGCGCTCGACAATCACGCACTTATGGACAACATTTGCACACATTAGCTCTAGACATACGGTCACTTGTACGCAAACAAGAAAACGTTGACTAAAAAATCTAAAAAGAACTTTCTTTCTCTGTCATTTCCAATCAAACATGTATCAATGAGAGATCGTTGCCTAAATACACATTATTTAAATGAGGTGTAACGAAATTGCACACTGTGTTCGTGTGTACGTGACAAAAAAGCCCATATCGTATTACCGTGGCTAAGAATGTGTGTTAAACTGCGTACGCGACAAACTGGACAGATCGTATTAATGGGGGGGGCGTTAAAAGGGGCCCAGATTTGAAGATAGAAGGGAGTTGAGATCTGAAGCGGTTAGCAACAGGTCGCACAAAGAGCCCCCCACCCCCGTCAGGGGTGAGGGAGGTGAGAGTCGGTTAGAAGCAGTAAAGCAGTTTTAGATCTGAATCCAGCAGCGACAGGTCGGCTCCCGTCAACAGACCCGGAAAGAGTCATCATCATCATCATCGTCATCATCGTCGTCATCATCATCATCTCTCGACGTGAAGAAGTACAACCGGCGTTATACTACAGAGGCCCTTTACATCGGTTGTTTTTTTAGACATAAAAATGTACTATGGATGCCAAGCTCAGATTAATAACAACATTACATTAAAAGATTTCGCATTAATAAACTGATTATTCCAAAAGTAAGAATATCAAAGAAAACAACGAAGTTCAAACGTTTTCAATTAAATTATCTCTGACCTATTTAAGATTTTCCGTCAATTCTTCAAAGATGCTTCAAGATTGATGCCGTCGATAGGAGTTCAAATGAGATCAACTCTGACACCTACTTTTTTTTTTAAAAAACCTTTTTACTAAATAATCTCATAAACTTCACTGTATTGTTTTATGCTAAAAAAAGAAAATATTTTTTTATGTTGAAAATGTTTAATTTTTAATTAAATACATTTAAAAATTGTCGATTCAGCGAGCGGCAGATGGTGTTTTCTTTTCAAAAGAATTATTCACCTTTTGGTTTTGTGGAGGATTCATTTTCGCTAAATTTTCCAAGTCTAAGTACGATGAAATGTTGCACGAGGTTCATGAAAGAATTCACATCAATACGGCGCTCAGACTCCCACTGACTTCGATCGCACTCATCGCCTACCCGTTGGCGATTAGGTTGTTATTTTTTTTCGACACTTCCCTTTATTTTTATCTATTTATCTATTATAGCTTTTCCATCTGAACCATGTTGTTTATCTTGGGTTACTGCTAGTTGTCTCGTTATTGAATATTGACTATTCAACAAGAGGACGTGGGTGATCAGGATGCCGTTGCATCTACGTACGTTTGTTAACTCATTTCCCATATCATGCAAGCGACACTGAATAACTTGTTTTAAATAGCAGATACGTGAATAATTTAATATGTAAACCATGCAAAGATATTTTGGAAAAGAGATTTTTATATCTACAAGGTGACGCAAAAGTCACATCACATTTTAAAACTTGAATAACTCTCTAAATAAAAAGGTGAAGATATTTTCCCTTTGGATATATTTATTTTGGACCTCGGAAATTACTTTTGAATTGCGGAATATCACATTTCGCAAATGTCTCCTATTTCCAGCTTCAAGAGTCCAAAGCCTTTCTAGGCAATGTTCCATGACAGCTCATAATTCAACTGGCACCAATGCTCTAATTTGTCTAATTATTCTTCAGTTTCAGGAGTGGCGGCTTGTTTATGTAAACTCTTTCTTTAAGATAAACCCAAGGGAAAGAAATCGAGATACTGTTGTTAACTATTCTCATCTTAAGCAGTTGAATATCTATAAAGAAACAAATCCTTTTTAACAACATACTCACATTTGAACTCAAGGGCACTTACTTAAATGTTGTAGTGTTTTATTGTATGAAATTTAGTAACAATAACGCAATTACCTCCTCGCGTTTATACTTCACAAAGTTATTTGAGTTATACATTTGATACTAGGGATCTATAGTAAAATTAGTAATTAATAGTGTTGTGCAATTAGTAAAGATACTATTGTAAAATTAGGAATTAATAGTATTGTGCAATTAGTAATCGATAGTATTGTAAAGTTAGTAATTAATAATATTGTACAATTAGTAATGATAGTATTGTAAAATTAGGAATTAATAATATTGTGCAATTGGTAAAGATACTATTGTAAAATTAGGAATTAATAGTATTATGCAATTAGTAATGATCGTATTGTAAAATTAAAATTAATAGTACTGTGCAATTAATAATGATAGTATTGTAAAATTAGGAGTTAATAGTATTGTGCAATTAGTAATGATAGTATTGTAAAATTAGGAATTCATATTATTGTGCAATTAGTAATGATCGTATTGTGCAATTAGTAATGATCGTATTATGCTATTAGTAATGATCGTATCATGCAATTAGTAATTAATCATCTAATTTGGAATTAATCGTGTTAAGAGTTTATACGACTTCCCTCCAATATAATCAAATTGCCCCCTTGTGGGGCGTGCACCCCACGTTCAAAATCACTGAGCTAGATTGTTAGCCGATTAAATATCGAATAAATGGAGATCCATGCGATATTTTTTCTGTTCTGCCTTCAGTGAATTTGCGAGTAACAAAAAACACAGTGATTCAGACTTCCGAAAGGATTAAAATCTGCAGTTAAGCCTAAAAAACGTTATGCAATCATAAACATATAGTTATCGATTGTGTTTATGTACGTGCATACAGTGGCAAGCAAAGGTCTTCTACATCCTTGGAATTTCTTCCTATTATGTTGCATTACAACCTGTAATCTAAATGGATTTCTCTTTTTAAATTGTGCCATGGACCAAATTAGTGAAATGAAATGTTGCCAGTGTCAATTTTGTCAGTGCCAAAGGAGCCTCAATTAAGTATTAGTTGAGGGGGTCGAATACGTTTGCGTGCAACTGTAGTTTAACACTTAAGGTACTACTATGGACAAGTACACCAATTTCCACAGTGGAACTTTTCAGCTCCTTTAGGTTTACCTTTGGTCTCTTTGGTGCCTCTCTGATTAATGCCCTCCTTACTGGGTCCTTGAGTTTTGGCGAGCGGCCCTCTCTTGGCAGGTTTGTTGTGGTGCCATAGTCTTTCCATTTTGTAATAATGGATTTAATAGTGCTCCATGGGATGTTCAAAGTTTGGGATTTATTTCTATGACCCAACCCTGATCTATACTTCTCCACATCTTTGTCCCTGGCCTGTTTGGAGAGTTCCTTGGTCTTCATGATGGCACTTGCTTGGTGGTGTCTATTGCTTAGTAGTGTTGCAGACTCTTGGGCCATTCAAAGCAGGTGTATATATACTGAGATCATGTGACTGATCATGTGACACAAGTGGACATTGTTTAACTAATTATATGACCTGGGAAGGTTATTTGTTGCATCTGATTTTATTTAGGGTCTTTATAGCAAAGGGGTCGAATACTTATACACGCACCACTTTTCGGTTTGTTATTCTTTAAAAGGTTTTAAAACAAGATTTTTCAAATATTTCGCCTCACCAATTTCAACTATTTTGTATAGGTCCATGGCATAATTTCTTTTAAAACTCCATTTGCATTACAGATTGTAATGCAACAAAATAGGAAAACTTCCAAGAGGGTTGAAGACTTTTGCTTGCCACAAAGCCTGTGATGTGTCATGAATGAAGGAGAGCATATTCATTTTTTCTAAACAAACCCATGATATTCCCATAAATATGCAAAGGATATCTATAGCCTCTTGACAGTCATTCCTTTGCATTTTGATGTGAGAGATATTATACACGAAGCGAAATTCCTTCAAGTCCATAGTCCATAGTTCCATGACTCAGTACAGGGTTTTCGGTCCCCTGTACCGTGTCGTAAGGGCAGTCATGTTTTCACGCGTGTGTCTTGCGCGAAATAGCCTGACGGAGCCAATCCCTCACCGGGCTTTCTCAATCCTTCTATTTATGCCGAGTGCTTAGCAGAGAGGCAGTGAGTACCATTTTTAAAATGTTTGGTATGACTCAGCCATGGATTGAACCCACAACCAACCTAACTGGAGGCGAGCACTCTAAAAGTGGGTCAAGGTTATCGGTTCTTCAAGAGTACAAATTGTTTTGGTCACCATTGTTGTGTACATTTAGTATGAATTACCATAGCCCTCCGATCGAGATTCGAATTAATGTAAGTTGGGATTGCAATTTTACAGCAGTAACATGAAAGATTAGTAATACATAATATTCCATATTCAATCTTGACCATGATCATTTTATCAAACGATGAAATAAACGTTAATTATTGTTCACTACCGAAAATTCTGACTTACGAACCGGTTTAGATTGATTCTATTACTTTCAAAAATACTTTCAATATTTGCACAGAAATACTCAAATATGGTCTGGACGTTTTGTTTTGATAGGAGGTTCCTAACAAAAAGATCCCTAACTAAAGTTCAAATGTTAATATGCAAATAAAAGATTACAAAGTATTCTGTCAGAACTCACAAAGACAGCTATTTATTTGTACCAATTCCTTAAGGCTACAATCAACGACAAGTTTAGTTTCCTCTCGATTTTTCCGAACAATTAAAGGAAACGCGTTGCTTGGAAATATCACTTTGATCATCATATCCGATTGTTTCAATTACTTTTTTTTAGAAAGAGTTCCGCAATTTCTTTTTCCGTACGTCCTCTGTGTTTTTGCATGGTTTTTCTGTATTCTAAATTTTTTGTTACACATAGATTGTTTTTACAATTTCCCGTCGTGGTGAATGATGTTTCCACGACACGCTTATTAAAACAAAAATAACTGTATCGCTTCTTTGCCAGAGTGATTAGAATTGTCTGTTGAACAAAAATAGAACGAAAAGAATGGCAACACATTCAATTTAAAATGCCATTTTTTATAGTATATTTTCTTTTTTACTTGATGTTTTTTTGTTTCTGTTATAGATCCATAGTCTATAGTTCATTTCTTCCTATTTTTGTCGTTGTAGTTTATATATATATATGTATTTTGCATTTTAACCAACATTACGTAAACCTTTATCGTAAAATATATTAAATTACTTTTAACAATTCAATGTAATATTGAATATCTCAGTGTCAGCTAATAAAAATATAATGATTTTCAAAATTCTATCGGAATTGTAAAATGCAGCGTCAATTTCCGTAGTGCCATTGACCATTGACCATTAATAATTGTCTTCCTGAGCTGCATTTTCAATGACAAATTTCCGTTTTCTCTATTCAGCAACTACATTTTCCAAAATGTATCTGTTCATGATCATCCATCGGTTAATTTCCCTTGTTTTTAAAAGCTCCTTTTTCTATTTTCCTGTGCATTTAATAGTGAGGCACTTAAAACATCGTATAAACAAAAGCTGCGCCGCCATATATCAACTATTCAGATGGCCTTCACCAATCCTTATTGTTTCAACAGTATCAGAGACAAGCTACTAAGTTAGTACCGGAATTTAAAAAATATGTGTTATGAGAATAGGTTAAAACAGTTAGGGTTAACATCGTTAGAAAATAGGAGGGATCGGAGAGACTTAATAGAAATGTTTACGATTATAGCTTAGAATTAGTAAACCCTGATGTGTCTATTTACTAGAAGGGAGTACACGGGACTGAGAGGCCACACATATACGGTAGAAGTAAATAGTAGATTAAATATCAGGAAATTATTTTTTTAGCAATAGAGTGGTGGGACTATGGAATAGATTACCGGAATAATTAGTACTATCAACAGATGTAAATGATTTTAAGTAGGATTATGATGTTTATTACACCACCGCAAAGGTTTAAGGCTCTAGATATTGTGTAAATATGATTGTTATGATGTGTGCTTGTGTATACAATTAATATACTTTTTTCTCACTAAAATACATGTTAAATTAGGTTGACTTTACTTTACAGCATTTACGTGTTTTATGACTATTTATTATTCCTAAACGGTGAAGACCTAAATGTAGATCACCGATATTTAATCCTGAAATAAGAAATTATTTACTTAAACAGTTAAATTTAAATTATCATTTTAGTTTTGATTGTTTGAAATTTACGCTGTTTTTCACGTACTGCAACGCCTTTCAAATTTTTAAAATGATCTCATTCAGGCCAGGTTGGCTGCTGATACCCCCGACAGAAGAAAGGGTGTTCGTGTGTTTGTGTTACTCTACTATTACTACTGCTACTACTTATAATATCACTGTTTCATTTACCAATCGATATGTGCCATTTGTAATAATAATGATTGGAGGAGATTCTGATATAAAAATGATCTGTTCCCTATGTTTAGGACTTGAGATTGGCTTGTTTCTAGATGGCGAGAAAAGAATGCAACCTAATTCTTCCTTTTTAAGCTTCTGTACCCTACAATTATGGACGTTAGTTTTTGGCCGGACCAAAAAATCCCTTTTTTGCCTCAAGATTGACGGAAAATCTTATGAAATATAGTTTAAAACCTGCCCCAGTGAAATATCTAAGGCATAGAACCGTTTTCTATGGGTAAAACGCAATTTTCTGGGTTAAATTTGGATTCAACCACTTAAGGCACATTGTTATTACTATATGATTTATATTTTTAAAGGTATTTTGCAGGATCTCATAAATAGTAGTTATTGTTGAAATTCATCAAATTTAAGCACTTAATTAAAGCATTTAATTTTGTAAGCACACCAAATAATTTAAATCGAATATTTCTACAGGTCATCTTCTCAGATTTTGACAAATAAAGCTGCACACCTTTCAGTGAGCTTTGAAACGTTGATTCTCTCCACACAGATTAATTGTCAATTTGTAAATGCATCCGAATTTCTAAGGTTTTAAATGATTTTTCTCACTTGAAACATTTATTTTTGCATACATATTCATCACAAGTTTCAGGACGGAGACTTGCTACTGTCAGTATTAATTACTAAAAGGTGACTTCGTTTTAAAAAAAGAGCTTTTTTCAAAATGCTCTTAGGTGTTTCCTTGAAAGGTTTCATTTATTTTTGTAATCTATGTTTAATTATTCACTTGAGGTCACTTAGGTCAAGTTTTGTAATTTCTTTATTGTGTGAAATTTAGTAACAACGCAATCCCCTTATTGTCTCGTGAGTCGATGAGTTAACCATTAATTACTATGTAAACTTAGTAATTAATAGTATTGTGTTATTAGGAATTAATAATATTGTATAATAAGGAATTAATCAGTTAAGTTGAAGGTTCTTTGCCTTATGATAAGGGCTTAACGAATCTAAAGCCCCTTTCTTAAGATTTGATGTATAATGTAGACGTATTGCTTACGAGTATTTGGCGTATAATAATGGAAATACGACTCAGTTTTGAGCCACGGAACGCCCTTTGCTCTTCACAACCAGATTGTGTAATTAGGAATTAACAATATTCTATAATAAGGAATTAATCAGTTAAGCTGAAGGTCTTATTTAGTTTTGGGGTTCTTTGCTTTATGATAAAGGCTTAACGAATCTAAAACCCCTTTCTCAAGATTAGATGTATAATGTAGACGTATTGTTTACGAGTATTTGGCGTATAATAATGGAAATACGACTCGGATTTGAGCCACGGAACGCCCTTTGCTCTTAACAACCAAATTCCCAATTGCCCCGTAATATATTTAAATTGGCCCCTTGTGCACCACATTCAAAATCACTGACCTAAGCATACTCATTGATCTGTACATACCCAGCAGTAGATCACCAGCAGGGCTGTTTTAGTTACCTTATAACACGCTGGGAATCAGTAGAGCAATATGATTCTGTTTACCAATTCTCACCTGGGTTTCCTCGTCGCTACTCGCTCAGAGCATAAACAATACGATTCTGTAGAAAACGTTGAAAAAAAGTATGTAAAATATAGATATATACACGAATATATACATATATAGAAACACATACATACACACACATATGAATATGCA
>VCCN01005916.1:2431503-2441520 GCA_006491835.1 Architeuthis dux | reverse complement strand
TGCTGACTGCTGCATTTTTCGACTTTCATGGGGTCCTAACTATTAGACGATCACGCCGGGGGGGACTCTAGATCCGTTTCAGTCTCGTTCCGTGTCAGTCTCGTTCCTCAAGCTGGGAGCCCGTGACTCCTTGCTCGGCCGGATCGCTGGAGGACTAATTCGCTTATCAGTCGCGTTCCTCTACGAGACTACACCCTCTCTGCTTTGAATTTACAGGTCTATATCGTTTGTGGACCGACCTTTGGCACGCTATTGTTTTAAACCTATGGGTCAACCGCATGATTGACTTATGAGCCGTATCTTATGTAACTGGTACCATACAGAAAATATTAAATGAATAGTCTCACAAAGAGACCAGGTGTCAGCTGGACTTTAAGGCCCAAAACCGGGATTTTGACGATCATTTTGATAATGAGATTGTAAGTAGATCGGGGAAACGACTCCACTCTGGTGAGTTTTGTGAGGATCTGAATCCCCGACAGGGAGACTCCAAATTGATCACACCGAAACTGGAATCAGGGTAACTTGACCTATGACTCCTGGATGATTGTTCCTACACACACGCATTTCACCACCCAAATAAGGATCCCGAAAACACATTCCGGGAGGTTTCTCACCGAGCGTTCACCAGGTATCTGCAACTTCTGAGCTCGTCAGAAGACACGACACGATTCCAACGAATATCTACAACCGGTTAAAGTGCGAATTACAGTAAATAGTGACTAAGCTTTTACCTTCGTCTTAGCTTCGGCTGTTTTGTGTATAACTTTCACTTCGGGCCGTTGTTTCTATGGCAAACAAGAAGAGACATTCAATAGGGCCCATTCTTATAGTTTGAACTCCTATGCTCAAAGTTCAATTCATTGTGAACTTCGACATAGTCACATCTGTAAGCTTCATGCTAGGAACCTATTCCTTCCTTATCTATTTTCTGATCCACGCTATTCGTGTTTATTTTGCTTGTATAATCGTTTTGCGTTCGAACACTATGTATGCTATATTCATTGATTCACGCGGCTCGTATTCATTTTGCCTGTGTCGTTTTGCGTTCAAACACTATGTATGTTATATTCATTGATTCATACAGCTCGTATTTATTTCGCTTGTATTTGTCGTTTTGTGTTCAGACGCTATGTATGTTGTATATTGTTGATTCTCACTGTTTTCACCGCACTTGTTTCTCTGTTTTAAATCGTGGCCGTGTATCGCTTGTATTCCGTTTTACGTTCAAACGTTATGTATGTTGATTTATAATGTTTAACTGTACTTGTGTATTTGCCTAATTCACGGCTGCATCGTTATATTGCAGTTTTCACGTTGTACTGAGAAGCGTCGACCCTTTTCTTTGTGAGCGGGCGGGGTGTAGTTACATCTTATAACACTTGGCTGTTCCAAAATATAGCACAGAGCTGAACTTTGCGACCGCCCTTGTAAACATAACATATATGTCATCCGCGTGATGTACATATGAGCCGTATCTCATAGCACTTGGCTGCGTCCTACAATATGACCGTATAGCCATGTCACACTATATGACACGGGTCCCACAATATTACAGAACATCGAGATCAGCTTGCTAATCAATGCACCACGACGAGGCAACCTAAGAATTGTACAAAATATGTACATGTAATTAGATCTTTTCAAGTTCAAAAATGAGGGTAATTGCTAATGCCTGAGAAGGTAATGGGTGGTGTATCCAAGTACCCAATTGTCCACTCTTTTCTCCCCACCTTCACGCGTATCTATATATTGATTATCATACATACAGTCCAAAACATACACAAACGCACCACACACACACACACACATACACATGCAAGCACACACAACATAATATCTATCTAAACACAGAGTTATTGATAAATACTTTTCTTATTTACACTCATTAGTGCTTACAATTTTTTATTTTGAAAACACTAGTCTACTCATGTGAATAGAGGAGCGTACTATCTTGTGTGTGCGTGTGCTCAAGTTCGTGTGGTCGTGTTTGTTGTACCTGTGTTGAATCAGAAATATCGCTGAACAGATAAATTACATGGGAAGATTACCATTATTTACGTTTTCTTTTTTACCTATTTTAACATATCGATTATCGATGAGTGTTAAGGGAAGCGAGAGTAATGTTCCTACGTGGAATAATAACGTAAGAAAAAAGATTTGTTTTGAAGTTAGACAATCAAAGAGGGGAGCGAACAATTATGCTCTTTAAGCTAGAATTGCTGCCACATCAAAGAAGATAGGCGAACAATTTGTTGAATGTAAAAAAAAAAATCGAAAATAACACAAATTATGCTATATCCGATCTGTGTGATGTTTTAGAACCACTGTTGTGGAATGATTTCAAGTCTTTACAGGCATGGATCATTTTGATCAAACCCGCTCGTCTTCATAATACATTTACGTGTGTGTGTGTGTGTGTGTGTGTGTGTGTGTGTGTGTACGTATTTACCTTAGTATATATGTGTTTACCTACTTACACACACAGAAAGAAAAGGTTTGCAATTCAGGAATTTGGCAAATTTCTTTTTACACGGAGAAAGGGGGACGATCGTGTAGCATCTGCAAATGTCTCGGTATTTCAACTCCAATTCGGAATGCTAACAAATAAGTTGCTTCAACCCTCTTTGATCATAGAAAATTCAAACACAGACAGTATGTACATAAATTATGAAAACCGAACGGGCTGACGGATGCGTTCTGAATGTTATAGATGAGTTTCTACTACCTGTCTTTGATACCCACGCCAGCTTTGTACCGTGATAAATATTTGAATATATTAACTGAAAGACCTAAACTATTGAATATCGGATATTCATTTTTTAATTCAAATGCCGAACAAAGTGTTTGTCACGGAATCACTTACCTCAAACCACTACCTGCAATCTGTTAAGTTTTAATTGCCAAATTGAAACAAAATAAAACATCGCCATCTATTAAATATAAATATAAATTTCCCAAAGCGAATAAACGAACTTTGTTTTGTTCATTCTTTTTACGCATGTGATTGAGTGTGATTGTACGCTTGTGATTGAGGTCTCCATGCAGTGATTGGGATGGTTTTTTGAGTTTAATATGTATTTTCTTTTAAATTTAATGCTCCATTTACGTGCAGATATCTGTGCTTATTAGTGGTCCTTTGTCAAATATTGAACAAAAGGCGAACTGCCTCGTTCTGAAAGCCAATTTTAATTTGTGATTTTGCAATTCGTTTATTGGAACGAACATACATTTCTGCCATAATACTAAAACTAGTATTACTGCTATTGATGCTACACATGCTACATTCATAATTTGTTGTATTATTTTTTAAGTACTTATATATCATTTTAATTGTTTTACCCGTGCCGTCAAAAATGACGGCGTATATGAAATATATGGATACACATTTCTTTGTATGTCGATAATAGAGATTTGCATTGCAGTAAGCTTGGAGAATATCGTTCGGTCGACCAAGAACGGATTTTTATTAATTTTTGTTTTTGTTTTTATTTGTTTTTATATTCTTATTATTCTTTAGATTCACCATTTTTACTACGTCATCAGAACATTAAATTCTGCCTTTACGTCATCATAGATGAATTGCTTCCCTCGGCGTGACAGAGTACAAAAACCCATTGGTCATATGTCCAGATGAGCTCCACTTAGACGTTACATTTAGTAGTCAGGTTGAGAATAATAGGTTTTAATAGTAATAAAAGTAGATTACCATAAAATTCGACTAACGTCGTCACCAACAAGGTATAATGATGAAACCAATGTTCATGACTTTTTAGACAAAAAAAGAAAATATTTCGGTTGGCGATATTGCCTTTTTTAGAGAAACAAATATATTTAAAAATTGGTAGTCTTTCCGAGAAGAATATTAGATTGTGAAACCACATTTCAAAATATGTTTAAAGTAAATCCATGGCTATTTAAATGACTTAAAGGGATGTTCCTTTATTTCAGCAGAAATCACTGGAGAACTGCAAATGTAATAGACAGGGTTAGTCCATTCAGAAGTAATGGGTACATTCTCAGCAGTGATAGATGAAGCCAATCTGCCGACGGCATCGGTGGTGCCAAGGACTGCAACAGACCATTGAACACGCTTACACTTATATGCTTGAAGCATCAATGATCAGGGTTTAATCAGACCAGAAGCCATTGGAGAGATAGATTTATCGGGAGAGAACATTCCCAACAGTGGCTTATGGCCTGTGAAACCGTGAAACCAAGTTGTCTCACAAGTAGTTGTAGAATCATTTAAGGAGAAACACTATTGCCAGTGGCTCTCACTCTAGCTGAGGATACTTTCTTTCAATTTTAGTCAGTGTCCTGGAAGCCAATGTAATAGGACGTTCATGTCCGTAAATGACATCGTTAAGCACAGCACCTATACCATAGGCACTACTAACTGCCACCACCTGTAATTGGTAGTTTAGAATTACAATGTACTAATGCCTCAGAGCGCAGTAGTCGTGTTTCAGATCTTTATCCCACTGCCATGGAGTACCTTCCCTAAGAAATCTGTTGGGAGGCTCTAGCACAGCAGATGCTCTAGGTCCAATCTTACCTGGGAGTGTTTAATTTCTACAGACGCTTTTTCTGTAGAAATTAAACACTCCCAGGTAAGACTGGAGTTGCTTGACATTAGTAGGTATCGGGGCCTTACCTTAACTTCTGTTGGGTGGATATCATTTCTATCAATGAGATAACTTAGGTATGATACCTTAGTTACCCTGAACGTAAACCTCTCTGCACGCAACCTCAGCCCAGTATCCTGAAGTTTAGTTAAGACCAGCTTCAGTCGCACCACATATCAGTATATCCTCGAGATAGAACTCCAGGTATACCTTGAAGTAATGGTTCCATGGCTCTCTGAAAGATTATTGGAGCCGTAGATATGCCAAAGCATAGTCTGCTATTCTGGAAGACACCCTTGTTAGTGTTAATTACAGTGTGGTGTTTGGATTCTCCATCAAGGAGTAGTTGTGCATAAGCCTGTGACATAGCTAAATTGGATGGAAATATTTACACCTGACAAACTAGCAAAGAAATCATCTAACTTGAGTATTGTGTATTCATCCACCCCAGCAGCCTTATTTACAGTTAGCCTATAGTCACGACATATTCTTACAGTATTATTATACTTTAGAAATGGGACTATAGCTGCAACCCACTTAAAGTGAGTGACAGGAGAAATAATACATTCACTGGCTAGTCTATCATGTTATTGGTCCACTTTAGCCCTGGTAGGGTAAGGAATAGACCTATCTTTACAATATACAGAAGGTGCCCCTTAATCACTAGTAATGAAAATCTCTCTCCTTTATAACATCCCAAACCTGGAGAAAATAAACTCTGAAGTTACATCTTCAACAAATTTAGACTGGTCAGAAGATGAAGCTTGGATAGGTGCATTTAGTAGACCAAATTGTTTTAGTATGTCTCTGCCTACAAGGATAGGACCTGGTTTGTCAACCAAAATTAGCACGATACTTTTTAGAAATGTTAGTTTGTTATGTGTCATGTTAATGTGTAGCACCCCTAGAATATGTAATAGAGATGCACCATATACCCTTAGTTGATCATGACACTTGTTTAGCTTAGGACGCTGTTTAGTAGACCACAGGGCTTCATAGGAATGTTTGCTAATTAGTGAGCGAGTAGACCCTGTATCGAGTTCCATATTAGTAGAAACACCATGCAAACAAACTGGAACTGAAATTGGATCGGTAGTGCGATCAGTTGTGTTAAATACATAATCATATATAGGATAGTATATTTGAATAGTCCAGGTCATAATTAGTACTATTAGAAACTCTAACATTCTGGTTTGTATTCGATTTATTATTAAAAGAGTTACTGGCATTAGATTTAGAAAAATACAACTATTTAATCTGCATCCCTGAATGGACAGTCACGTTTCCAATGACTCTGACCACAGCCACTGCAAGGAGTTTTAGCTTTAGTAGATTGGTTGCCTTTAGAATTAGCGTTTGTTTCTTTTTCCCCCTTGCTATGTGCTATACTATTAACATTAGTAGAATAGAGGGTCTGCACATCTCCCTGATATATTGTTCTGCTGCTTCATGAGCAGTTGCGATTTCAACTGCACGTTCGAAACTGAGGTTAGCTTCTGTTAATAGAGGACGTTGTGTTGCTTTGTTGCGTAATCCCATGACAACCTGTACCGAAGCATATCTTTTAGCTGTTTGCTAAACTCACACGTGTGTGCACAAGCCTTAATCCCAGCAACGAACTGTGAAACGGATTCGCCTATTTCTTGCTTCATATTATAAGGTTTATGACGCTCATAAATAGTAATTACTTTATGCTTGAAGTGAGCTTTTAAAGTATCCACTAAATCGCCATAGAAAGAAAAGCTGGAACTTTCCTACTATCTTATATATATATCATCATCATCCTCATCATCAGCCGTCATAAGTCCACTGCTGGACAAAGGCCTTTTCCATCTCCTTCCATGACGACCTATCTTGTGCTAACCTCTGCCACGTCTTACCGGCAAACCTTTCTATCTCGTTCCTCCATATTGTGTCTGGTCTTTTCCTACTTCGTTTACTGTCCCATGAGCACCAATCGGTTAGTCTTCCCCCCATGTATTGTCATTTCTTCTTGCTAGGTGACCAGCCTATCTCCATTTTTGCTGCTTAATTAGTTGTACAATATCCTTCACTCTAGTCCTCTCTCTGATTCATGTTGACCTTTTTCTATCTCTTAGAGTTATCCCTAGCATTGCACTTTCCATGGCTCTCTGCGCTATTCTGAGTTGGGTTTCAGCTCGTTTGGTTAATTTCCATGTTTCGCAACGGCTGCATAATACCAGCCATGACATTAGCTTTAAAAAAAAAACACTTGAGCACAATAGCATTCAAATTATTCTTCACCCTCATTATAAGGGCGTATAATTCCAATTGAAGTGACGGCCATTATGTAGGTAACTAGAAAATTTAAAAGAACTTGAAAGGGAAAAAAAACTACCCAAGAAAATAAACCTCGTCGCCAAATATGTAGTGTCGTATCCGCACTACAACATATACGAATAGTAATACACAAATATAATATACACATTTCAAAAAAGACTCTCCGTAGTAATTTGTACATATGCCCAGATGAGCTTCACTTAGACGTTACATTTTAATAATAATAAAGGTAGATTACCATAAAGTTCGACTAACGTCGTCACCAAAAAGGCGTAATGATGAAACCAATGTTCATGACTTTTTAGATAAAAAAAGAAAATATTTCGGTTGGCGATATTGCCTTTTTTAGAGAAACAAATATATTTAAAAATTGGAAGTCTTTTTGAGAAAAATATTAGATTGTGAAACCACATTTCAAAATATGTTTGAAGTAAATCCTTGGCCATTTAAACGACACAAAGGGATGTTCCTTTATTTCAGCAGAAACCACTGGAGAACTGCAAAGAAAATAGACAGGGTTAGTCCATTCAGTTTTAGTCATGTTAGGAAAACAATGTAGAAAAGCCGTGATCTCAATGTGTCCGGCAAATAACACGTAATACACGTAGATTATTAGTAAACAGCAGATATTATTTTAACTTAGATTAGAATAGCACATGGTAAATCACAATCAGAAAACTCGAGGTTCTTTTTTTAAAGAAGGCACCAAGATGGCCGACATGTGCCACGTGGGGTGGGGTCATCAAGTGGAACTCTTTAGTATTATATTGTTTATTATACTATATATTATTAATACTAGCATATAATGACGGGTTTTTATTATGTATGGATCGGCAATAATTCAAGTATCCTAATTTTAAGTTTTTTGAATGTCCTAACTTGAGAAAAGTCAGCACTGATATCGTGCGGTATGAAAACAAATGATAGAAATAAACTTATTTTATTAAAAATATAACTTATTTTCTTGCAAAATAAAGTTGATGGCCAAATTTGATAAAGCTGGCCTTTTAAAAAAGTATTTGGCCATGAACCTTTTGGTTTGGCCATATTTAAATTTATTTCATTTTTTTAGCGTGCTGAGAGTATTTGCATTTGGCCATTTTTGCGAGTTTTTGGCAAGAAACTACCTTTCTTCTTCCAATTGCTTCCTCGCTGTGTAGGCCACATGTAGACTACACCAAAAGAAGTAAATGAATCAAACTTCTCTTGCACTAGGGATCGGGTGAAAGAAAGGGAAAGAAAGTCTGGTGTTATGAAAAGACGATCACTCTTTGACTTTTTTCCTTGCTGTACAATGCATCTCATGTGGACCAGTCCCTTTTGAGTTTTGGGATGTGTCAGCTATCAAACAAAACAGACAACCAACCATACAAACATATTCATTTACATATTTGCCTTTTATATGATAAGATTTACAAATAGAAACACCCATCAGTTATTCACTATACTACAACTATCAACAATATATTTACGATGTAACAGATCCATGGGGAATTGTATGACATCAACAGAGCATTGAGCAGATTGAGCGTAATGTATTTGTTCTATTTAGTAAACGTCTTGATACCTTAAATATATGTGGAGATATATATGTGGAGATATGTTTGTGCTTTTTTAAAAAAGGCCAGATTTGTCAAATTTGGCCATCAACTTTATGTTGTAAGGAAAAAAGTTATATTTTTAATGAACTTTTCTTTCTATGACTTTTCTTTTCATACCGCACGATGTCAGTGGTGACTTTCCTTAAGTTGAGACTTTCAAAAAATTTAAAATAAAATATATATATATATATAAACTAGGGAGAGACATATTAAACAGTCAGCGATTGAGATCTAATTAGATGATTTTTTAGAATGTGGTAGAAGGCTGGGCCTCTCCAAAGATATCAATTATTTCTACAGGGTAACCTTTTTGAATGTGTAGATCATTGATGTTTGCTGTATTTTCTCTGATAATACCTGTTTTTTTCTTCTTCTTTTATACTTTGTGCAATTGTGTATTTAAATTGAATACATTTCTGATTTCTTATTTCTGATTAATAAAAAAAAGATTACCTAGTAAGATCGCTTTTGGCTCTTTATTGCCGATCCATACATAAAACACAACCGTCAAGGAAGGAATATATGCTGATACAGAAATATTTATCCCCGTTTTATTTTTGGTGCGAAGTTCCTTCATGCAACACACTAAAGAAAGATAACATAACTCCTAGAGAAATAAATTAAGCCAGATTGTATAGTTCGCTGAAAGAAAACTAAAATTGTAGAGATAAGGAATAGAGAAGAATATAAAGAAATAAAGAGATTTGAATCACACGAACTCAGAGACGTATGGTAATGTATATAATCTGAATGCCAGTCATGGTGTAATGGTCAACCAGCTAGTTGTGCAAGCCTTTTTTTGTTCCGTTTCCATTAGATGATCCACAACTGTGACCGAAAGAAGTTGACAATACCAAAGCATTGAGAAAGAAGTTGACAATACCAAAGCATTGAGAAAGAAAGAAAGAATCAAAGTGCCTTTTTGTCTATTAATGTACATTTACTAATAAATATACATATTTGTATATGCCTACACTAACAAGGGTTACGCATGATTGCACATGTGAATATATGCAGAACTTTGGTAGGATCTTGTGATAAGCGAAGCGCATGAAAATAAAAAGACGCATGCGCATGAGGACTTGCATGTCGATATTAGTCATTATAACATGCAAACGTCTGCGTTAATTGGAAATTATTAATTAACTATTGTTCCCACACCGTTCATCAGTTCACTCTTCTAGATGTTCCTGACGGCCTAAACCAATTATCAAAAATGCCGAAGGGCCTCTTCAGTGAACACTTTCAATTAATTTGATCAGAAATCATTCGGCTGCCGATAGTTGTACCCTTTGCTTCGCTAGATCAAAAAGCTGGTCATAATTAATATTGCCTGTTAGCTTTATAACTAAGACAAACACAGAATTAACACAGGTACAAAACGCATGCGTACACACGGCGAGTACCTCTACTAACCATGGTATACATATAAATATGCACTTCTTAATATAATCCGTAAATATCAATATAAGAGCAGTGGTATTCAA
>VCCN01005916.1:2219111-2231654 GCA_006491835.1 Architeuthis dux | reverse complement strand
GTGTGTGTGTGTGTGTGTGTGTGTGTGTGTGGCAACAAATGAAAATCGAACTAAATCACGGTATAAGGGTTGCAACGAAAAACAAATATATAGCGTCAGTAATATGATAATTGCACATTGGATACTTGATGCGTGTAAAGGAATGTTTTATCAGACGCATATATCTGCAAGAACCGGTGATGAAGTGTGAACGTTCCAAGTCAAATGACAGACCACCAGACACAACTGTATTACTAAGTGCCCTTCCCTCCCCACTCTTTTCCTCCTCCTCCTCCTCCTCCTTTAATTATTAATAATATTTTCATAATTTCTTTTATATACGAAAACACAGTCCAATATCTGCTGAGAATAACTGGTAAATATATAGTAAAAGAAACGTGAATCAACTTCCAAATGAAGCCATATTCTAGTCCTAGCTTCTGTGAAGCCAACAATATTGAAACTGCGAAAGAGATTTGTCATGATAATTTTATCAGCCTTACAAACGGGATTTTTCTAGCTAAACAGCTACAAGCAAACAAATGGAAATAGAATTAAATCAATATTTCTGAAATTTCCCTTGGTGATATCTTTTATTGTCTCTTTGCTGCTAATTTTTTTTACATTGAAATGCCTTGGAAATGATTGCATTCTTTATATATTTATCATTCCATATTTCAGATATAATAAGCATGCAAATAAGTATCAAATGTGTGTTTGCATGTGTATGTGTTTGTTAGTGTGTGCGTGTGCGTGTGCGTGTGCGTGTGTTTGTTAGTGTGTTAGTGTGTGTATGTGTGTAAAAATAGCTGAATTTTCTATCTTTTCTAAAACAGTTTTCATGGTGAGACAGTGTATTTGAAATAATATTTGTCCAATTGAAAGGGTTAATGCATTGATGTACCTACGCATCTGTGTGTGAGAGGGAGACAGACAGACAACACAGAGAGAGAGAGAGAGAGAGAGAGTAATCGAACGCGTAAGTCGATTTGCATGAGTTTTTCAGCTAAGAGGCCCGCTTAGCTGAAAATTTCAAGCTAATTGTGCATTTTATGATAAAAGCATATAATTTGGTACGCTTATAGCCAAAGACATTCCAAAAGAATTTGGATATTGAGCCATAAAGCATTTTCAGTATGTCGCTGCCAGTGACCACTGTTTTTATATCAATTTTCATATCAGCGATGGATATATTATGATATTGAGGACATAATTTGTTGAACTTTGTACCATACATAGTTCTTGTGAATTAACATTTGGATAATACAATCAAGCCATTGAAAATTCATGATAGCGGCCATGACTGGTATGGAAATTGTAATTGCAATAAAGCTTCCTTCTATCTCACAATTCAAGATGACCATCATGTGTGGGGTCAGATGTCAGTGTCCACACCAGAACTACCTTCACTGTGTAGATAGAGCTGGACATCTGAGGAGTACTATGAACACTTCTGGACATGCCTATCTGATGCAGGTCAGTCTAGCTATGTCTCGTGCAAATGTAAGAAGGGCTGTGTTAGGCAGTGTAGGTGCAAAAAGCTGCCTTAGACTGCACAACCTTCTGTAACTGTGAAGGTGAGTGCTGAATAGCCTTTACCGCGATAGTCGTTATTGTTATCACTTATTTTTAGTTTGGAATTGTGTCATGGCCACCATCTTGGAAAATGGCAGCCATCTTGAATCTTCAATGACTTGCATGCAGTATCCAAATGACAATTCCCACAAGATATGTATGGTAAATAAATGTAACTAATTATGTTCTCGATATCATATTATATCCATCGCTGTTAAGAAAATTGATCTGAAAACAGTTGTCACTGGCAGCCATTTTAAAATGTCATTTTATGATTTTTATCATCACCATCACCAACACCATCATCACCAATATCCCCCATCATCACCGCCACCACCATCATCACCAATGCCATCATAATCCCCACCACCATCATGATCACCATCATCAGTATCATCACCATCATCACCATCAATATCAATGATAATAACAATGATAATTCTTTATCATTAAAATTACTAGCCAAAATAATGTTAGGATGCATCTATGAGACAATGATGAGCATTTCAAGCTTATCTCGCAGACCATTACAATTGAGGTCTACGATTCCATAGGATGAAAAGTAAAACCAAGATTAAATGCACTGTAAATGGTTGCTGTAAAGTATTTATTCATAAATTAGCTATATAAAAGTAAACTGAGTACTTTACTCGAAGAAAAATGGCTGCCATGGACGACATATTGAAAATTGATGGCTCAATATCCAAATTTAGTTGGAATGCCTTTGGCTATAAATGTACCAAATTATATGCTTTTCTCATTTATGAAATTTTCCTATTTTTTTCCGACACTTTCCTGCAATAGACCCTAGCTTTGGGCAGTTATTGTTATCACTTATTTTGAGGTTCAAATTGTGAGAATTATGCATCACAAGAAATGATTTGACACCGAGACCATCCATATCAGACTGGTCTACCCAAATTTATTGCAATTACAATTTTCATACTAGACATGGCCGCCATCTTGAATTTTCAATGACTTGCATGTATTAACCAAATGTTAATTCCCAAGAACTATGTATGGTACAAAGTTCAACTAATTATGTCCTCAATATCATATTATATCCATCGCTGATACGAAGATTGATCTGAAAACAGTTGTCGCTGGTAGCCATTTTGAAATGGCTGCCATGGGCGACATACTGACAATTCATGATGGCTAAATATCCAAATTCCTTTGGGATATCTTTGGCTATCAGTGTACCAAATTATATGCTTTTATCACAAAATGCACAATTAGCTTGGAATTTTCAGCTATGCTAAAACTTTCATGATGGCTCAATATTCAGATTTTTTGGAATACCCTTCGCTATAAGTGTACCAAATTATATGCTTTTATCATAAAATGCACAATTATTTGGCTAAGCTGCCCCACTAGTTCGTTCTCTTTTACTCTCCCCACTAAAATAACAAAAACTACTTTGATAGTCTCGACGGTCTACTTCAATTTACGCTTAACTGTTCATGAAAACTTTATTGAAGATACAATAAAAGAAATTGATTAAAAATGTACTTTTATTGACAATAAACGAAAATAGCAAACGTTTATCTTATTTTCAATTCCTTCTTTCTTATATCCATTTGTATACTAATTGATTCGATTGTGGTTCTTCTCTTTCGGGTATTCTGTACTACTATTTTCTGAACATCTTATATGTTAGAATATTCTATTTGTTTTTGCATCTATGCTTGTTTTGTTATAAGATTAAGGTAATTCCTCAAGCTATCATCGTCAGCAATCGATATTCTGTCTCTAGACAAGATGGATGCGACAGTTATTAATCTTTCAACATATCTTTACAAAATCTTCAAAATGTGTGGATTGTTTTGAACTTAATGTATGCCTGTCTCTGTATGAAATCTAAAAGACCTGACTTGATTATTACTTATTCAGTACATACTTACCTATATGTACGAAATATAAGTTCTCCCTTTCCATCTCTTTCTGTCTGTATAGTGTGTGTGTGTGTTGAGCTGGTGAAGCATGCATTGAAATCTGCTGTTAGCTTAACACATTGCTAGAGAGGCAGAATATATTACTTTTGCAATGCATTTAAGTTTGTGTTTCAAACTTGAGCTTGATTGAGTTTGTCCCTTTTAATTTTCTCAACTAGGTTTGAATATAAAAATCAAAGAAGTGCTTTACCACTAGTTTTATTTTCACCTATGAACGACTGTATAAAGAAACAATAGACAAGCGTTTACTCATATGCAAATTCGTAACAAGGAACTGTAAGTTCTATGAAGATCATCTGCTTCGAAAAGTCTGATGTCAGCACCAAGTCAGGCCTCAGCTAAATTGTCACGACTCGATCTGGAATCCTGAGCTGCCTTCCTAGGTCGACCTACAGCTCCCAGTCTGGCACAGAGACAAGGAGACCGGCCACTGATTTGGGCCTTGATTGGCGATGCTCTTCTGGCTGCGGACATGTTTTTTGCTGGCAAGGGCTTTGGAGACGGTATCCTAAACCGTTTTCAGTTCCTGATGCCGTCAGTTGTAGCGGCCCTCCCCACAATACACAACTGCTTTGGGTGTGCTCAAGTTGGCTCTTCTTTTTGATGCCCCTATAATTCATTTTAATTAGATATTTGATTTACCAACTTTGGTTCAAGACAGTATGCATTGAGCACCTGGTAAATAACAAACTCATCTCCTATAAGTTGCGAGAAAAATATAGTAATCAATACATTACTGCAGATGCCCAATATGAGCTGTATGTACACCGCTGAATATTTTCATGAAATAGTGAAAGAGTGTAAATATCTGATCAGCGAATAAATTATTGAAAGTGTTTTCTAGATGACATTAGATTTAGTTCTTTAGTTACTGACCAATTCCGTTCGTTCCATTCCCGTCACAGATCAAGTATTACCGTGTCCATTCATTTATATAGTTTCTGAGCTAAGTGTCTCAAACTTGCCTCTCATATTAAAGCGAAAATGGAAATACAGCTCCACCAAAAGCCTAAAGCCATCGCCCTTAAAACCAAAATAGGTCGACATCTTCTGTTGGTAGCCTCATGTTCTTGTCACTTAAGACAAGTCACTAGCAAATCTTAGAAAATACTAATTTAGAAATGCTTCCTGCTAAAATTAACGGTATGTATAAATGTCTATGAAGGTATTTGTGTGTGAGTGGTAATATTTTGCATATATTTGTATATATGGGGAGCGCACCTGCGCGATCTGCATACAAAGATAGCGAATTCTCTTCGTTCACACCTTTTTTCTTCAAAGCAAGCGAATGAAATCACACGAGTCAGCCTCTGCCATTCACACCTGGATCTATCTACGCACCCATCTTTCTTTTCACAATGAACGTGTTTGAAAAGCACCATAACATTTGACTTAAAAATTCTCTTCTTCTTTTCATTTTTTTCTTGCGCTCATAACTGTATTTTTATCTTGTCTCTCCACTGTTACTCGCCCCCCCCTCTCCCTCTCTCTCTCTCTCTCTCTCTCTCTCTCTTATTATCTCTCGTTATTATTCTCGACATTCTTTGTTTTCTTTGTTTTCTTCCTCTACGACTCGTATTCTCTGCTCATCACATACTTCTATTCTCTTCATTGTAGTATCAACTGTACAGAAGAAGAAGAAGAGGTCAAACTAACAGGAGGAGGAGGAGGAGGAACAATACAGGTTTTATAATAATTATTAACAATTCGGGCTAGCGTAACAGTTAAGATGTTTAACTCTTCCTACGACCCGTCACATCACCAGTCATCCTGGCAACATGATGGTAGAACGAGGAAAGAATAGCTGAGTGAGTTCCCTCTCCCATAATTACCTTACCTGCAAAGACAGTTGCAGTAAAACGGTGATGAGCAGAAAGCAGGAAGGGTCATGTTATCCCAAAGGGTATTGAGGCAAAAGTCAAACAAGCAATACCAACCAGGATTCGAACTAAAAACTAACAATCCCGGTTTGCGAGTTGATAACCACTACGCCACGCCAGGACACACTTCTAACAGTAAAACTGATACAGGTAATGAGAAGAAGAAGTGTTAAAATGGGCAATTAGTTACGTGTTTCTTACTTTCTATTTCCCTCTTTTTGCTGCTTCTCTTGGCTTTGTTACACTGTTTCCATTAAGTTCTCTTCGTTATGATTTCAGATGTGTATCCTTATCCCAGCTTTGTTCACTGCCATATTTGGCGTGGTGAATAGGATTCTCTGGGGACTGTTGTTTTAAACTATTCTCAGTTTGCACAGTTCAAGTTTATTTAAAAACAAAACAAATATGCCTGTTGTTTAATTCCTCGCCCATTTTTGTTCTATAACAAATTTGGAATGAGTATTCAATTTTATTAAAATTCAACAATTTTATTTTGTTATTATTAGTTGTATCAATTGCTTCATAGTATTTATTCTATCATCGTCATCATCATCATTACTGTTTTTGTCACTGTTAGTGTAGGATGTTACAGTTGACACATTATGTGTTTCGTTGTAATTACTGGGTAACGTAAAAAGTTCCTTCGGTTTATTAAGTAAAAATAGAAAACAGTTTTTTATGTTCGAATTTTATTGAACAACATATTTATCTTTCTTGTTCTCCTACATTCTGCGATCTTTCAGACAACTTCAAAATTCCATCTTCCCATAACTTGTTATCTTTCTCAGCAAATAACTGTTCTGGGTGCCTTTTGCTGTCTTCCAGAGAATGACATTCTTTTTTCATGAATAGAGTTCTGTAAAAACAAAATAAATAGTGATCCGAAAGTGCAATATATGCTGAACATGGCAGATGAGGAAAAACCCCCCAGCCAAGTTGTAACAGTGTTTGCCTGGTTAACAAAGAAACATACAGTTCAGGAATATTACTACGCCTTTTCTCTGGACTAAAACTTCTTCTGGTGCCTTTTCGTCGATTGCTGTCTCCAGTTGGTCTAATTGGGGAGTAGTACGTGTTTGAATCAATCGTTTGGTTTTCAAGAAGGAGCTCAAAGCAAAGAACTCCCTTTTCAATCCCACCAGATACATAGTATCACCTACTTTAGATAAAGAGCAGCTATTGGTCCGGTTAGTGGTGCTTTATTTCGCTTATCCCACGATCTCTTGCATTCCACGTTGTTGTAAAGTATTCAATTTTCATCGCCTGTCACAATTCTTTCAAAAATGGAATATTTAAATACGGTCCAGTGTTTTTTTGGTTTTTTTTGTTTGGGGGGGGGGGTGCTTAACTTATGTGGATGTCACACATCAAAGCGACTAACATAACCAAGCTAGTGAAAAAGAATTTCAATACTTGATTTGGATATTTTTAGCATGTTGGTTCTCTCCCGCGTCGTTTAACGGTGATTGTTATCAAGAAATGTCTCGATCGCTATCAACCTCAACGGGTCTACATAACCGTGGAGCATTGCTCAGCAAGACATCTCAAACACGAAACTTCAAAAACAATTTTTGACCCGTTTTTTACTCGATCATTAACTTTACCCTTTCCATATGCTACACGGATATTCTTTTGCGTTTCAGTCGCATGTTAACCTACATTGAAATAAAATAAAAAATGATATGCTGAACTGTCAACTTCAGCTTACGGTAAAATTAGCATATGCCGAAAAAAAAACGTCCAATACTGGAATATGTTTGAGTAGCCCGTGCTCCAAGAATATAAGTAACTGTCTTCTTTAGGCATATAGTGATGTATCTTAATAGTGTACATTAATTTCGGCCAAAATCAAGGTCTCAATAGGGGATTTGGAGCAAAAAACACATTTTTTTTTTAAAAAACGCCATTTGCTGATATTTTCTGTTTAATGTCTTATTTTTTGGTAATGAGTGGGCAAACACTAAACCTAATACCATCTAACGATACAAACAGAACGAACGTTTTGGGCGTGTTGATATAAGTAAACTTTATAGTAATTGCAGCAGCAACAACATAAAACAAATGTAGTTATTGATATGCATTTGTTTATTAATCTACTTATATGGTAAATTTGTAGAGAGTAGTACTCTCAGAGTTACCCCAAGTCTCCTTAGAAGGCCAAAATCTTTCTCTGGACACATTTAAATAGTAAGTGGTATTGAATGATTTGACACTCATTTAATTTCTCGCTTGTGCTGATATTTAGATAAAGAAATTCAAAATGGTTGTCTTCCAATAATAACAGTGATGACAGTCTCAAGACATTTTGCCACCTTTCGACATAAGTATTCTTTCCGCTCGTAGACTGTACCTTCTTTCTTCTCGACACCCCTATTGGCGATCCATTTGACATACATTGCTTTTATGAAATCGCAACTCATTCTCGTCCGTGTCTCTCAACCTCTTTGTTGTGAAGTATATTTTTTAATGTTGTAATTCCTGAGCCGGGTTTTTCTCGTAATAAATTGATGAACATAGAAAGTCTCCATTGTATACTTAAAACTGTTTTATTTTTATACAAATCAACTAAGATGTACAACAGAATATCTAACTACAATTGAATAAATATGTGTGTGTGTATGTGTGTGTGTGTGTGCGTGTGCGTGTGTGTGTGTGCTGACGCCACTTTTAGCTTTGTCATTGACAGATCTTTTGTACAGTTAGGCACCTACAGAGAAAGCGTAAAAAGTAATTTCGGATTTAACTACAAGAAAATAGATAAATTACTTTTGTACTTTTGTACTTTTGTGCAATTCAACCCATAAGAACCCACCGGTGTCACGTACAATTTAATTGATCTGCACAGTCTCTTATATAATATTATATTTTATCCTTGATTTTAATTCATGAAGTGTACTAATTGACATCTGATGAACATCCTGGTGCAGTCAATTTGCCTACCACAGAATCCCACATAATGTTCCTTCAAGTTGAAATGGGTCTGGGCTCTTATGGGTTTTAAACACGTTTTAGACCGTTTCTAAAAATAAAAAAAGTATGAGCGATTCAGCCATTTCCCAGGAGTTAACACGGTTGACAGAAAAATGTGAAAACTGCAATTAAAATAAAATAATCGTCATTTAGATAATTTATTACGGGAATTGTTTACTTTAACGATTACTTTACTGATTTAACAAAAAATATTACTTGGTTTTTATTTAGGATATAATGAAAAATAAGAGAAAGAAAAACATTTATATTTTATTTACTGTTAAAAAATGTATTTATGTTTTGTAAGTAGGAAATTCTATTTACGTAGGTATTTCGGCAATTATGTTTAACTATTTTTCTAATTTGTTCAGGGCGATAATCAAAATGAAAACAAACATATTTCTTAACTGGTCTCCCATACTTACTAATTGCTTTTCGTATGTACATGTACATGTACAGTGAAAAAATAGAATGAATTCTATTACAAATCTCTGGTTCATTAGATTTTCTCAAACTTTACAATTCTCGATTAATAAAACACAGTTTTATTTAATAACAAAGTTTCATGATTATTCTCGGAGAATAAAGATTTTTAAAATCTTTAAAAACATTCATCCATAAAAAAGCTTTTGAGCAAATATTTATCTTTTTTGGCCCAATCTTAAAATCTTAAATATATTCTATTTTTAAAAAAAGCAACTACAAACTTTGAAAACAAAAAAGAAATTTAGTTTAGAGACAGATAGAGCAGATGTTAGGAATCATTTGCTTCCCCACGAAGGCGAAGTCGACACGACGTCTGTTATAATGTGGGGTTCCACGCGCTTACATATGGGTAAAGGCAAACATTGTCCAGTCCCCTGTGGACTATGCCACAAAAGCGTCAGATTGACCAACGACCCCCCCTTTAGTGCAGTGTGAAGGTGCTGCCCGGGGCTGGAATCACTAGGGAATACCTGCTTCAATACTATATAAACAAATATGCTAAATATAGCTGTATACAAACGTATATATATATGTATTCATGAATGTGATTATGTCTGTGAGATTGGGATTTGAAAATAACAACAGGGTGTTGATCTTAAGTTTTCTTTACCGTCTTCTGTAAGTTGGTATTCAAAATCCAAGATGCTAAGGAATTAAAATACGCTTACGTATAGGTAAAGGCAAGCATTGTCCAGTCCCCCTGCGGACTATGTCACAAAAGCGTCAGATTGACCAACGACCCCACCCCTCTTTAGTGTAGTGTGGAGGTGCTGGCCAGGGCTGGAATCACTAGGGAATATCTGCTTCAATACTGTAGAAACAAATATGCTAAATATAGCTGTATAAAAACTTATAAATATATGTATTCATGAATGTGCTTATGTCTGTGAGATTGGGATTTGAAAATAACAACAGAGTGTTGATCTTAAGTTTTCTTTACCGTCTTCTGTAAGTTGGTATTCAAAATCCAAGATGCTAAGGAATTAAAATACCTACAAATAAAAAATCCGAGTATTTTGTGTATGTGTGCGCACATGTGTGTGTATGTTTTGTGTGCGTGTGCGTGTGTGTATGTTTTGTGTGCGTGTGTACGTGTTTGTGTGCGTGTGTGTTTAGGAGAGTGATTTCTGTTAAAAACTATTAGGCAAAGAAAAACGATTGCAGCATGAATTGAGTCAAGACAAGGGCGGCTGTCTGTCTGGCTGATATGACGTAGTCTGAACTGAAGATGTCAGTTAGCATCGTCCGACTCCTGCCAAACATATCTTTGATGCATCATGTAATTGGATTATGAACGGATATTACCTAATTGTTCACTGCTTTTTCCTAATGACGCAGTACCATCTGACATCGGCGATTCCCTTTTACGCGTTTGCGGTTGAATTACTTAAATAAATAAGACCAGACGATGAACACAAAGAGGAAAGAAAAGAAAGGAGAAAGAGATTCCAGCTAAAACATTCTTTTCTTCTTTCCATCTTCATCTTTGGGCTATGCTCTTCACTAATCTCTCTTTTGTAACTTAAATTTTATTGAGGGAATTTAAAGAAAGGCTGTCATCATTAACCAATCCTTTCTGGGTTTGGAACTGTATAGCTAAAAATTCATTTTGGTTTCTTCTTCGACTGCTAGACTATGGCCATAAAAGCATTTCCAAAATAGTACAAAGTGCATTAGTATAGCACCGCCCATTTGACTATGGCCTTTTGTATTTTGGTGCACTGCACGCTGAAAATACAGCAAAAACAAAAACAATTTAATAATAAAAGAAAGCTGCAGTGCTGTTGATCACATGACTATTTCATTTTATTTTCCAAATGGCTCGAATCTCAGAAAGACATTTTAGTTTTCAATCCTCCGCAGTCATGTGGCTAATATTAGTAATCACTGATAATCATGTGGCTAATATTAGTAATCACTGATTGTACAATACCAGCGTGTGAATATTCGGTTGGTGTGCAGCTCTGAGGTTTATAATTGCACTGGGTTGAGAAAAGGTCCTCTCCCTAACGCCATTTCGAAGTCGGTGAAAGTTATGATCGCCATATTAAAACCTAATGAAAATCTCATCATGACATATTCCTGATCCAACATAAACTAATTTCAAGTGTCTAAGTTTATAAATTGTTTATATTAATATATTATAATAACATTATTGTTTACCGGGAAAATTATTTGGAATATATAATATCTTCTAAACTATTTTCATTTTATTCAGTGAGCACAAGTAACAATTAACTATTTTTATAATGAACCATAGGGAAGAATTTTATTCGGTTAGCAAAGTATGAATTCTTAACTGGCTACAAAAAACGCTTTGTGCATGAAATACAAAACAGCAAACCTGTTTTCAGTCTGGCATGATATAAATTAATTTGGCCAAATACAAACTAAACTTAAATAACTTCGTACTACGGTTTTCGCGAGCAAGCAGCTCCGTGACAAATAAATGTATACTTGCAATTCTTTCTGTTCTGCTTATGCTCTATACCTGTTTATATTATTCGAGAAATTGTATTTCACTCCTGGCCTAAGCATCTTTATCCTTTTGGAAAATCCACATTCGAAGGTCCAGTAGCATAAGCCATATAAATGCAGCTTGCTCTACATAATGCACACAAGCCGACTTTTAGAATAAGACGATTTCTTCCAAGTGTCGCACAAAAGCCTCAGGATTAGAAACTGTCAACCAAAACTGTCACCAAAACTGTCAACATAAGTTCCTTGAGTTTTCAAGTTGGTCTGGCTGGCTGGCTGGCAGGCTATGTATGTATCTATGTATGTATGTATCACGCGTACAGATCGTACCAAGCTGCTAGAGGGCTGAAAATTTAAACATTTACTCCTTATGTCTTTGAAAAAGATTTTGTTTTTGTTTTTGAACCCCTCCCCCTAAATAGGTTTTTAGTGGAGGATGGGATCAATTTACAATGTGATTTTATGCTAGATTAGCCACTTAGTTTGTGTCCGGCACAATTCACGCTTATCTTTTGAAAATTCAGACTTTTTAGTAGATCACTTCCCCCCCCCCCCAAAAAAAAAGGGCGAGAGAAGTAACTTATTCATTGATTCACCCCTTTTCCCAAATATTTAATCGATCATCCCCAACACGGCATTGCTGCCAAAAAGACGTTGGTCACGTGACGGTTTCTATTGAGTGACTAACCATACCTGTTTAGTTTTTGCTTATTTATAATGCTCCATTCTCTGCTGAACACCTGTCTTCATTCACCGCATATTTAGAACTAATATAGCATAACGGGGATATTGCTTTCTGCACTTTAGAGAAAGAATCGCAGCGTCGAGAAAAGAAAGAATCAGTATGAATGTAAAGAAAGTAGTCCGCTCTATTTTCCACCAGTGATTTTGTTGAAGCTTCTGTGTCGTTAGCACAGGAACAAAGCTGAGATTAGTACGCATGTGACCTTTGCACTTGGTCCGTAGCTTTCAATGTCTTTATTGCGTTCTGCAGCGCTGGACAGCATTAGAGAATTAGACATTGATGTATTCGGATTTTTCCGAAGAATTAAGGATGAAAAGAACAAAATAATACATGAGCATAAGCGCATTACCACTGGCGGTATCATAAGTTCATGAATGCGTATACATCTGTATATTTTCCTACAATATTCGCTCTATTAACGTATTGAGCCCTCTTCGGTTGTAAACAGAGGTCTATTAATATTGTTATGCTGATT
>VCCN01005916.1:1883690-1894834 GCA_006491835.1 Architeuthis dux | reverse complement strand
GCAGATTTTAAGAAAGGAAGAGCAACGGACGGGACTCAATTTTTTTCCTGCATCACAAACAGACTTGACAAAGAAAGAATAAATCAATCCAAGAGAGAAAGTATGTGGTGAATAAAAACAATAAATGAAATTGAATAGCTGAACACAGAAGTGGGATTTGCCTGAAGATGAAGGTGAAAATAATAAAGTGTACAGTATACGAAAATAAAACGACACTTTCTGTTCTTTTTAGACGTGTACGTGTCTTACGTCAATAAGTGCCGTCAATAAGTCTCACGCCAATGAGTGCCGGGTTAAGGAGAATCGTAGCAGTGTGAAAAGCGTAAATGCCTACACTGAGATTTTTATAAAATAATGTCTGCCAGACAGTGTATCGGATGTTATATCCGATTTAGAATTCCAAGAGAAGCGGGGGTAAGATTTTTAGCTGGAAGGGTAGTAACTAAAAATAGTTTCCCCCGCGCTGACACATTTACTCTCAATATATACACATGTTTCTCCACTCACAACTCCTTTATATATATATATAATTTGAGCATATGGCATATATCACTAAATATGAATCTATGTATATACCTATCTATACGTACGTACATTTTAAGTATGTCATCATCATCATTAGTCATTATAAGTCCACTGCTGGACAAAGGCCTTTTCCATCTCCTTCCATGACGACTTAGATTGTGCTAGACTCTACCACGTCTTACTTTTCTATTTCACCCCTCCATCTTGTGGATGGTCTTTTCCTACTGCGCTTACTGTCCAATGGGCACCAATCGGTTAGTTAATTATTATTATTATTATTATTATATAATCATCATCATCATCATCATCAGCCGTTATAAGTACACTGCTGGACAAAAGCCGTTCCCATCTCCTTCCATGGCAACCTGGATTGTGCTAACCTCTGCCACGTTTTACCGGCAAACTTTTCTATCTCATCCCTCCATCTTGTGTCTGGTCTTTTCCTACTGCGTTTACTGTCGCACGAGCACCAATCGGTTAGCCTTTCCCCCCTCCCCATCTATTGTCATCTCTTCTTGCTAGGTGACCAGCACATCTTCGTTTTATTGCTGCTTAATTATTTGTATAATATCCTACACTCTAGTCCTCTCTCTGATCCATGTTGATCTTTTTCTATCTCTTAAAGTTATTCCTTGCATTGCTCTTTCCCTGGCTCTCTGTGCTATTCTGACTTGTTTTTCAACTCGTTTATTAATTTCCATGTTTCGCATCCATAAGCCATGGCTGGTATTATGCAACCGTTGTATACTTTACGCTTTAAGCACATCATCCAGGTTTATGCGCCAACTTCTGAAAAGTTCTGACCATGGGATTGAAGAGTTTTATGACGACATCAGTAAGATAATGGATCAGGAGAAAACGAACTACACATTACTCATGGGAGATTTTTAAGTATATAGATAACAATATATACGTGAATATACTCATACGTAGGTACATCAATAAATCCATATCCTAATGATGAAAAAAGCATTTATTTTACACAACAAATAATTATTTCTGATCTCATTCCTTGTCAATGCACTTAGCCCAACGCCTCTCGAGTATTCACATGGATCGAACATTCTACTGTTGAAATTTCAGATCAAAATTCAGCTAATAACTGTATCAGGCTATGGTCTGTGTGTGTTTGCGCGTGTGTGCAGGTATTATTTCTTTTGCTCTACATATGTCTATCGATCCCAACTCATATTCTCTTGCATGTGTATGAACAACACCTAGGGATTTATGTACAGGAGGCTACTGTGTCACTCTTCATCGATTTATCTACAGATCTATCAATTGGGAAAACCGAATAATTCTCACACACACACACACACAGATATCCAACGTTACATAATGATATGTACACGCACACACACGCACATACCGAGATACATACATGCACATACATATACTCAATACGCAAAACGTTTCACTCTTGTGTCTGCATGAACATAAAAACATACAGGGCTGGTTAGTCACACAATAGAAACCGTCACGTGACCAACGTCTTTTGGCAGCATGCCGTGTTGGGTGTGATCAATTAAAACATTTGAAAAATGGGTGATCAATGGATAAGTTACTCGTCTTTTGTTTGGGCAGTGATCGCTAAAAAGTCTGAATTTTCAACAACAAAAAAAAACAGGCGTGAATCCTGCCGGACACAACATAAGTGACCGATTTAGCATAAGTTTACATTGAAAATGCCCCCCCCCCATAAAATCTTTTTATGGGTGGAATTTTTAAAAGTAGAAAAACGTTTTTTTCTAGACATAAGGAGTAAATGTTCAAATTCTCAGCCCTCTGGTGCGGCTTATACGTGTAACACATGCATACATAGCCAGCCAGCCAGCTAGACCAACTTAACAACTGAAGAAACCTATGTTGACAGTTTTGGTTGACGGTTTTGGTTGACGGTTTTTAACACACACTCTGACAGAGGCACACAAAGATACACCCACTCAAACAGAGGCACACAAAGATACACCCACCCTGGCAGAGGCACACAAAGATACACCCACTCAGACAGAGGCACACAAAGATACACCCACTCAAACAGAGGCACACAAAGATACACCCACTCAAACAGAGGCACACAAAGATACACCCACTCAAACAGGGGCACACAAACATACACCCACTCAGACAGAGGCACACATATATACACCCACTCAAACAGAGGCACACATATATACACCCACTCAAACAGAGGCACACAAAGATACACCCACTCTCTCATTCACACAACTGCCCGTCAATGAGTCAAAGCTCTAATTTATGTTTCTGTCGCGTTCCCTGATGTTCCAACACAACTGCGAATTAGCGATGCAAAAGATACCAACTTCTGCGTCTGTATACACATGTACTTGATAAATTAGTGCTACCATGGTGGCAATTATTTCAGCAATTATCATGTTCTTCGCATCTATTCCTCCTCTTACCAATTTCCTATTCTTTCGGCTGGCTTCTGACTCCGCTCTCACCTGTGAATATATCTATTTCATGGCATTCGGTTCAACAGCCCAAATTGCTCTCTTGTTTATTGCTTGGATAAAAAGATGTCGGTTAGTGTGTATAAGGGGGGGGGGCTTGTTATGTAATTTTATGAAATCTACCAGCTGGTTTTAAAAAGCGTTCGCTTCAAATTTTCAGTTGCTATGTAAAACTGATGAGTAGGCGGTACAGAGCATTAGACCATCTATTATGGGATTTTCCTTTTGTTGTTTCACCAGTTACTCTTCGAGTGTATTTTTGACGCAGGGTGAAGTCTATTTTGAAGAGCTTTCATTGATTATTACAGAGAAAATACTCGAAAGAACATGCGAATAGAGTAATACCTTAGAAAGAAATTGATCCGGCTTAGTAAAATTATATTTTCTCCTAATTGATTTGATGTATCAAATCTAATTATCTTGATCTGTTACACTCTAAAGAAGAGCTGTGTGTGTGTCTCTTTGGTAACAAATAGACATGCGCACAAAATATATGCAATCACACATATATCATAGTAGACAAATGTATATTCATATATAAATTACATCTGTTCGCTTTGCCGTGTGTGGAGGTATGTTTGTATATGTAACGCTAATTTCAATCCGTAATGTTTTTAAATAATTTGTCTCATTGTTGTAATAAACTAGACAATCGGAACGTGAACGCAGATCCCACAATATTATTTTTCAGTTGCAAATCACCTGGGCTTTTTTGCACTCTTTGAGTTAGTGTATTTTAGGGATATCCTAATTCAAAACTTAAATTTCGTGTTTTTGAAAAATGATTTCTAAAGGATGTAAACAGAAATAACCGAAATATTTCAAAGCCATGGTTTCGTAAGAAGGACAGAAGGTGAGGATCCTGTTCAGCATTATGGCAAACAGAATCCCCATCCCAAATGTTGTGTTTCGGAAAAATGATTTCTCAATGAAGCAAAGAGACGTAACCATAATACTTCAAAGCCATGGTTTCGTACCACGGACGGCAAGAGAGGGTCCAGTTGAGTGGTGTAGTGTAGTTACATCGTAAATAGAATCTACCCACCCCAAAGAATTCATGTTTTGGAAAAATGATTTCTTCAATGAAGTGGTATCTTAATTCAAAACCTTTAGTGTAGTGTAGTTACATCGTAAATAGAATCTACCCCCTCCCCAAAGAATTCGTGTCATGAGAAAATGATTATTCAATGAAGTAAAGGGAACTAACCACAATACTTCAAAGCCGGAGTTTCGTACGATGGGCAGGAAGAGAGGGTCCAGTTCAACAGTACCGTTACATCGTGAATACACCCCTTACTCATAAAAGGGATCCGTGTTTTAGAAAGAAATATATCTTCAATGGTGTAAAGGCAGGTAACCAAAATACTTTAAAGCCGAATAAGTGCGGGTTCAGTTCACCAGTTTAATTAAATTGTAAATAGAACCCAATACTTCGAAACCGTTGTTTCGTATGTTGGATGGAAAGAGGGGATCCACTTCAGCAGTATAGATACATTGTAAATAGAACCCCCACCCAAAACTTTAAAACTTTTAAATTCGTGTTTTGGTAAAAGGATTTCTTCAATGGCAAGTAACCCAAATAATCAAAGGTGTTGTTTCCTATGATAGACATAAAGTGAAGGTTCAGTTCGGCACTATAGTTAAATCGTGAATAGAACGTAAAAATAAATACTTCGGAGCCACTTGTGCTTGAACAAAGACAGAAAGTCTTTTGAGGCATACCACGCCCTATTAAATTAGCCTGTTTTGGCCCGCACAATAAAATGTTAAAATCAACCCGGTGGTGTTATCTTTTGCATCTATTCATTATATTGGATGTTATTCTTTAATTCTATGTTTTATTTAACTTTCTATTTAGTTTTTAATTCTTTTATATTGTTGGTCATTTTTGAGGCGAGGCACCATATATGATCACTTCATCAGAAAGCTTACAACTGAAACTATCTTGTAATTAGGTCTAGTTTAACATACACAAAGGTTGTTTTGATATCGAAAATATTTTAGGAGTTCCCTATAAAGGGTTAATTGAATCTTCGCTTGATTAGTGCTCACAAATAAAGAGGATTTAAATTCATATTACAACTAGATAGCACTCAGAGAGCATATACTTCTACGAAGGCCAATGCCAGGAGAAGTGATTGTGCATGGATCCGCCTCAAAATCTAGTCACTTCTTTCGTAGTACATTGCCCACCCTACCACGAATTTTCATTGAAGTTCATTGAGAACTGTTAGTGATATCGTGTGGACAGACGTAAACTTTTGGCGATATTATGCGGCGTGAACATATAACTACGACGTAGGGAAGTATTTGTGCATAGATCCGCCCCCAAATTTAATCACGAAATGATTTTCATTAAAAATCGTTGAGAACTTTTGGAGATATCGTGTGGGCAGAGAGACAGACGGGTGGAAAGATACCGGGATATACATATTCCTCTCCAACTTCGTTGGCAAAGGCGAAAGAAAGCGAAAAGGCGATGGAATTAAAATATCAGCATTTTGATGACTTGATTAAAACGCCATTTCAACTAAGATTTGGATTTTGGCGTTAATTTGGTCGTTTATCCAAAATATATAATACGCATATCCTGAATCATAGCGGAGAGGACATCTTATCAAGCTAATCCTGTGAATATCTTGAGGCATACAATTCTACCTGGTCCTAGATTTACGCATGATAAATTTCAATTTACAACAAAAAATAGCTACGACGTTTTCTTTAGAATGTATTAAACATTGCTGCTCTTAGAAGGTTAAACTGATACATTGATTTCCTAAGGTTAACACGGTAATGGGAGATTATTGCTTGATTAAATCCAACTTTTGGCGATATTATGTGGTTTGGACATATAACTGCAACGTAGGGAAGGTAATTATACATGGATCCGCCCCCAAGTTGAATTTAAGTACTTTTCATCAAATGTGTCAATGGTGGCTCTCGAAGCACAGTGCCCAATTTCGGTAGAGTTAATGATTTCATTTTTGAAAGAAATATTTGTCTGTTGATTATTGTGGAAAAGTCAATAAAAACACCAGGACACAAATAATCACATGGGTGTGTAGAGAAGTTAATCAGGAATTCATATAACTAATTACTTTTTTGTATAAATTCCGTATTAGCATCAGTACAGCAGAAAATGTTACCCCTCCCCCCAAGGAGTAAATATCCTAATTTGGAGAGATGTTTTGTGTGTTATCAATGTCATATATTCCATATTATTACATCAATAAGTATATAATAGCAGGTTTCTGAACAAGATCCTGGTAATTTCTCAATTATATAAAGATTTTTATGGGTTTTATGAGCAAACACCGGTAGTCCACAACTTTGGCTACTTAGGCACTGAATGGTTACTTGTGTGTACGATTCGCCGATCATCCGAAGGATTACAAAACATGTTAACTGATCAAAACAGGGAAAGTAAAAAAGTAGGCTTAAAGATGAACAGGACAAAGACCAAAGTAATGTGCAACGATAAAGCCCCCAAAAAGACCATAAAGAAGGAGAGGCTTTAGAAGAGGTTGATGAATACATCTACCTAGGACAGGTAATAAAGTTAGACCCTGACTGCGAAATAAAGCGACGCATAACAATAGGTTGGAAAGCATTCGGTATGAGTAGAGACATTTTGGAAAGCACCTTACTAATGTGCTTAAAGCGTAAAGTATACAACGGTTGCATAATACCAGCTATGACTTACGAAACATGGAAATTAATAAAACGAGCTGAAAACCAACTTAGAATAGCACAGAGTGCCATGGAAAGACCAATGCTAGGGATAACTCTGAGAGATAGAAAAAGATCAACAGAGGTAGGACTAGAGTGAAGGATATTAAACAAATAATTAAGCAGCAAAAGTGGGGATGGGCTGGTCACCTAGCAAGAAGAGACGACGATAATAATTCAAATAATAATAATAACTGATTGGTGCCCATGGGACAGTAAACGCAGTAGGAAAAGACGAGACACAAGATGGAGGGACGAGATAGAAAGTTTGCCGGTAAGACGTGGCAACATTTAATCACTTCTTTCGTAGCCTATTGCCCACTCATCCACAAAATTCTATTGAGAACTATTGGAAATATCGTGTGGACATATAGCTACGACACAGGAGCGTTAATTGTGCTTTTCCGTCCACCAAAATTTAATCACTTCTTCTGTTGTCCATTGCCCACTCTTCCAGAAAATGTCTTAGAGATTCATTGGAGACATGGAATTATGATATTATGTGGTGTTGGCATATAAAAACGACGCATGGGAGATAAGTGTCCATTGATTCACCCCCAAATTTAATTATTTCTTCACTAGCCTATCTCACAAAATTGTATTGAAATTCATTGAGAACTTTTGGAAATATTGTGTGAAAAGTCATGAACGTTAACATAGATGTATTTTTAAAAAATGGAAAAATATTTCTGGCTCCGCCCTAAAAGTACACCTGGATCCGCCCTAAAATTTTACCAATTCTTCCATACCCCATTTCCCGCCCTTCCGCAAAATTTCATTGAAATTCATTTAGTGCTTTTGGAGATATTGTATGGACAGACGGGAAGATGGGAAAGACACGGCCGAATACATATACATCACCGACTTCGTTGGAAAAGGTATCTAGAAAGCTCTCAGAGAGCACCTACCTCTGCCAATGCTTTTGTCAGGGGAGGTAATTGGACATTTAATCACTTCTTCCGTAGCCTATTTTCCACCCTTTTACAAAAAGGTCATTGAAATTCATGGAGAACTTCCGGAGATATCGTGTGAAAAATCATGAACGTATACATAAATGTATGAGAAACAAACGAAGAAATATGGAAAATATCTCTCAAAGAAATATTCCTAGATCCGCCCAAATTTAACATAGCCCACCCTTCCACAAAATGACATTGAAATCCATTGAGAACTTTTGGAGATATCGTGTGGACGGAAAGACGGACGGAAAGACTGAGGGACTGACGCGACTTATGCACGCAAAAGTATGGCGTTTTTCCTATTTTGGTGCATTACAACCTATAATGAAAATGTTTGTTTTTTTGTAATTCTATGTCGTGGACCTACACATATAATAATCTAAATTGGTAAAGTGAATGTTTTTAAACAAAAACTTGTTTTAAAAAATGTTAAAGAATAAAAATCTGAAAAGTGGTGCGTATTCAACCGATAAATTATTTTCCTAATTTACCCAGATTAATCATTCCAAATCCCAGATTATTTTCCATAGTTATTCCGATTAATCATTCCAAATTTGATTTGATGACATTTATCTACTCAATTAGCGTTAGTAAAACAGCTTACTACGTGAATTGATAATAAATAAGAGAGAATTGATATTATTAATTATTTTATCCAATCGAAAATTTGTGGCATTATTTGAAAATTGCTGTTCACAAACGGAAACCATCGAATCACACCGATTTAGAACGATATCTGAATGGTCAAAAATATCAGTTGAGACATGCAGAAGCCTCATCGAAGGCTACAGAAAACGTCTTTTAGCAGTGATCAGTGCCAAATGGGCCTCAACTAAGTATTAGTTGAGGGGTCGAATACTTAGGCACAAGTTATTATTGCTATTTATAGAAATAAAATAATTAATAACATCAATTCTCTCTCATTTATTATCAATTCACATAGTAAGCTGTTTTACTAACGCTAATTAAGTAGTAAATGTCATCAAATCAAATTTGGTTTGATTAATCGGAATAACTATGGAAAATAATCTGGGGTTGAATACTTATGCACGCACCACCTTTCAAATTTTTATTCTTTAAAAGATTTTAACCCATAAGAACCCACTGGGACAACGGTCCAATTGAATTGATCTGCGCAGTCTCTTATATAATATTATATTTTATCCTTGATTTTAACTCATGAAGTGTACTAAGTGACATCTATTGAACATCCTGGTGCAGTCATATGACTGTGTGTCAATTTGCCTACCCAGAATCCCACATAATGTTCCTTCAAGTAGAGATGTGTCTGAGTTTTTGTTTAAAAACACTCACTTTACCAATTTAGATTATTTTGTGTAGGTCCTTATATTTTTTTTAAAATCCATTTAGATTACAGGTTGTAAAGAAACAAAATAGGGAAAATTCCAAGGGGTCGAATACTTTTGCTTGCCACTGTACTTCTCCAACTTCGTTGGCAGAGGTAAATATATTTCTCTACTTCGATAGCGGAAACAGGAAAACAAAACATCAAAGGCGACCTGCTCCGAGCTACTTTTTTCTCCAGACTATTAATTTAATATTTGTCACAATTAAATTGATTACATTATAAGAGATTGTGTTCTAATATCTGTAATTCCGAGTTTTAGCCTTTTGCAATGTACGGCTCACAATGAAGAAAGTGATGTCAAGAATTTGCTCCAGCATTTGAATTCTCGTATAATTTTGAACCTGTTTTTTAACTATACGGTAAATCATGTCGAGAGATTTTACAGCTATAGGGGCTAAAATACAAACCTGTTTGGTAATCCAAATTGTAGATGTATAGAAGCGTAGAAGTGAATATTACTTTCTTGCCTTCAATACTCAATTTGTTCTAGTGGCTAATTAGTGATAAGCTAATCAGCAAAAGAATGAAAGAATGAAAGAAAGAAAGAAGTCTTAATGGGTGAATGAAAGTGAAAGGACAGAAGAGCGGAAGGAGTGATGGAACCACGTTGAAACACAAAGAAAACTGAAAGAGCTAAAAGTACTAAAAGAATAGAACTTAGAAGAATTGAAAAAAAATGAAAAGCAAAAATGTTTGAAATTCGAAAGAAAGAAAGCAATAAACGCATGAAGGGCGGAAAAGGGGTTGAAAAGAGAAGAAACAGCTTTAGTATGACAGAATATTTGAAGAGAATCAAAAACTCATTTTTATCCTCACTCGCGAGGCAAGATATACAGTTAGAATAAAACTTTAAAAGAAACAGTCAATGGATTTTATATTTATTCTTTCGGAAATGATATCTAAATCAAACTTGATAAATTATGAAAATAGAGACGAAAGAAATGGAACAAGGTCAAAGAAAACTGCAGAAAGCTAAAATAATAGCTTAATCGCAAGAGAAATTAAAAAAATATTGATAGCGCCACAAAACCGAGTAAAATGTCTCGGGAGATCATTGATAATATATGCTAAGAAATAAGATGATGACACTGGGGGTTTGAAAAAAATAATATTCCAAAACTTAATCATCCAAGTGTGTTGGAGGGTGAGGTACAGGGGGCTAAAAAATAAAGATAAGCTGAGAACCCATCGCAAACATTATAATGAAAAACTATGCAGGAGGAGGAACGGTGGAAGGAAGAGTATGAACGGAAACAAAATGATGTTAAAGAAAACCCTTTTTTTTTTTAAATAGACTGATCGATGCGCTGGCAAGAACATTGCCATTAGAGAGGCTACTCAAAAGATAAACACTGCGTGTGCAAAGTCGCAAATGCAGTTAAATTGTAATCACTCTGAAAAAAGAACCAGGCAGCGGAGTATGCACTGGGTCACTGTATCGGATAACAGGATGCCTTTAAGAAAAATACAAGTCTGGTTAGTCATTCAATAGACACCGTCACGCCCACAAGTTGAGTATAAGTACTTTCATCAAATGTGTCAATGGTGGCTCTCGCAGTACAGTTCCCATTTCAGTAGAGTTAATGATTTCATTTTTGAAAAGAATATTTGTGGAAAAGTCAATAAAAACATGGATGTGTAGAGAAGCTTATCAGGAATTCAAATGACTAATTACTTTTTATATAAACTCCGTATTAGCAACAGTACAGCAGAAAATGTTTACCCCCCACACCCCAAGGGGTAAACATCCTAATTTGGAGAGATTTCTTGTGTTGTATCAATGTCATGATATTTTCCATATTGTTACTGAAGGATATACTTTTACAATTAGATCAATAAGTATATAATAGCAGGTTTCTGAACAAGATCCCTGTAATTTCTCAATTATACAGATTTGTATGGATTTTATGAGCAAACACCGGTAGTCCACAATTTTGGCTACTTAGGTACTGAATGGTTATTTATGTGTACGATTCGCCGACGACATTTCCATGACATCGGAAGCTTCGAAGAATTACAAAACATCTAAACTGATCTAAACAGGGAAAGTAAAATGTGTGATTAGTATAAATAAATAAATAAATAAAT
>VCCN01005916.1:1774966-1786171 GCA_006491835.1 Architeuthis dux | reverse complement strand
CATATGTCCACATCTTTCATTGTTGTTTTATTCATTCGCTTGTTTCGCTATGTCCATTTTTAGTTGCGTCTGTAAATCTTCTGTTAAATATCAATACGATTATTTGTTTTACTGCAATGTTAGGGTTACAGATATACGTGTAAATACTATCTTCATAGTTATTTTCTCAGGCTCCTATATCCATTGTTATTTATGACAGTCAGTGGCTAAGTTATGTATTTATTTCTAATATCTATTCATCCGACTTATTTATTCACTTATTATTTATTTATTATTATTATTATCAGTTCGATTTGAAAACCCATTCACTAGACTTCTGAAATTAATTCTTTGTCTTCATTATTCATTTGCCGTTAATATTTCAACAGCTATAAATTTGTAAACCATGTTATGATTTAGCTTAGAAAAGTTCGAACATGCAACTTTTTAGACTGCGCATGCGTACTTTTACGACTGTATTTTTCTAACAATGAACTGTAATCGCATAATACCAAATTAAAGTGAACACGACATAGTATTTACGTAACATTTGTCTCGAAAGATGTGTTTGATGCACAGTCGATTGGCTAATACGATAACATTAATATTGTTTGTCGACTTCTAGTGTGATTTAGACTTGCCGAATCTTAAAAGTTACAACAGCGATTTTTACGACGAAAGTAATCAACCTAAATTTTGTTTTATCACTCCTAACAAAGACAGAGTAATTTTATTACGTCTTGAAATTGCTAGCCTGGTGATAAGGTGGGAGCCATCTGCATGAAGTGTCTTGACGTTCGCCAGTTCATCCTGGCTTCTTCAGAAAAAGTGATGGAGATATAAGAGGTTGTCTGTTATATGAAGTCTATGTTGGTTACGGGCGGGTTTAACTGATTAATATTTAAACTAAGTGGATTGTATGTGTTCTAAAGAAATTAGGCCACGGCTGGGCTATGTGTATAAGTCAGCAGGGAGGGTATCAAATAACATCTTGGAGTGTATATGAATTAGCGAGTAGATCTTCAAGTGTTTTGAAAGGCTGGGACAGTGAATATATTTTTGATGATTATTTCAGCTGTGTATCTCCCGGGTAAGTGTCAAGTTACATTTTGGTGTACAGTATATGTGAAATCAGGGAGTGGTGTTAGGATCAAAAGAGAAAACTGAAAATGTTTCAGAACAGGCGACCCCATATTGTGGATGGAGAAAACTTTAATTGAAGCGGTGTCATATGTCGAGAAAGTATCAAGTTACATGTTGGTGTATATGTGAAATCAGGGAGTGGTGTTAGGATCAACAGAGAAAACTGAAAATATTTCAGGTCGGGCGACCTCATCTTATGGATGGAGGAAACTTTAATTAAAGCGATGTCATGTATCGTGAATTAACTGGAGACAGGAACTAGCTAACACACACACTCACTATCACCTATTTTTAGTCATTAACATTTCACACATACTTACTCCTTTTTATCTCCTTGATCAAATTCCCTACAGAGACACCTGTTAGTCTGTTCCTGTTAGCAGTTAGCTCACGACCTTTTCCCAATAGTTTGTCGACTTCCGTAATCCCAGTTTTTTATCGTGAATAAGTATACTGTCGGGTCATTGGCGACATGGTGTCGATTGTAATGGTGCTTACTTTGACTATGTTGTCGATGTTGATGAAAAGTGGTTTCTGTATGATAATCGGAAACGTGACTTTCTTTGGGTCGACAAACTTGCTCCCTCCTCAACCTTCCCAAAACCAAATCTTCCACCCCCCCAAAAAAAATATCCTCCTGACCGTTTGGTGTAATCCATTACAGCCTCTTGCACCCTGGTCACACCATCATGTCAGAGTCCTATCGTCATGATTTGAAATTGATGCATCAGAAGTTACAAACATTTTGAACAGCAGTGGTCAAGAGAAAGGGACCTATCCTGCTGCAGGATAATGCAAGACCTCATACTTCACAAACCACCCGGCAAAAACTGATGCAGTTAGGCAACGATGTCCTTTCCCACTCTCCCTATTCACCGGACCTGACCTCTGCCATTTATGACTTTTTCCAGCCCTTAGATGCATATACGCGCCTGATCGAAATAGCCTTCCAGTTTTTTTATCGTGATGGAATAAGTATACTGTCTGGTCATTGGCAACATGGTGTCGATTCTAATGGCGCTTACTTTGACTAATAAAGTTGTGTTTCTGACAAGTTATGACGTTTTAAAGTTTGTGGTTAAAAACGGCTATTTATTTTGTTTCAACCTGATATATGGTCAGTGCCATTTTGAACATTTGCACCGGTGATAAACCGAACTGATGTGCTCATAGAAATACAGGTATATAATGACATCAACAACATTTCATTTCGTCGAGTACAAAGTCACATTCATAGAGAATTCAATGAGAAAGAACTAACTGTAAACAGCTTACGAAACTATTGCTAGTTAACAACTAAACTAAAGAGAACTAAAGCTGCCAGTGAACAGATGAATGGGGAGCATGCATAAGTTATCAAACCAACCTATGCGCACTGCAGTTTCGTCCGTTTTTGTTGCTAGTCTCTGTGTCTCATGAAATAAATGCATGATTCTTGATAAAACAGCTAAACCCGACTAAATGTGTTAAGATTTGTTCACCAGAGAAAATGTATTAAAAGGTTTTGGATCAAGTCTTCAGATAACGTATCTTGGTAATAATAAATTCTCGAGTACAGACAAGTGATTACCACAAGCGTAAATTATTGTATCTTTAAATCTGTTGTAGTTCTGCACAAGATGTAGTACTTAAAAGTCTCAATTCCCAAATGTGAAGCCTGCCAGGCCTGACAGTAGTTTCTGCACGGATAACAGCTTTTCGGCGCTCTTCCAGTCTTACCTTTAAAGGGCGATCGGTCTCACCTTTGTATTCGCAGCCACAACAACATGGAATGCAGTATAAACAATTTTTGGTCAGCTGTTTTCGGAGGGTGGAACTACTCCTGAAAACTGTCCAGAAGTCGAGACCACTTTATTTATGTTTTTGGGTGCACATGGTTTGATCGGTGGCCTAAGTAGATTAATGTACGAGGAGTCCAAATATGCACGTATTATAACTGTCAGCCTGTGCATTCTATGTGGAAATTGCAACGTTTTTATCGAATATGTGGTGAAAATCAGATAAACAAGATTAAAAAATGTATGAAGATAAAAACGAGAAATTATCTCTCAATCAGAGATCCGCCCCAAAATCACGTGGCTTACTCTTCCGCAAAATGTCATTGAAATTCATCAATGTCTTTTTATCTTTGATCCGGGTTGAGTCTTGTTCCATGTAGTTTGAAAAGAAAGCGCAAAAATATATCTCAATCAAAACCAAATTCTTCGATCCGCCCCAAATCACATCTTCCTTAATGTTGCCCTTCCACAAAATCTCATTGAAATTCATTGAGAACCTTTGGAGATATCATTTAGATATCATGTAGCGAATACAGAAATGTATAAAATATTAAAACGGGAACATATCTCTCAATCGAAAACGAATCCCTGGATCCGCCCCAAAATGTACTTCTTCCATACTCCGTGCCTTACCGTTTCCCAGAATTTCATTGAAATGCATTGAAAATTTTTGGAGATATTGTATGGACAGACTGGAGCGAATACAGAAATGTATTTTATTTAAAAACGCAAAAATATCTTCCAATTAAAAACAAATTCGTGGATCCACCCCCAAATTTAATCATTCCTTTTTTATCTTATGGCCAACCCTTCCACAAAATTTCATAAAGAAAGAAGCGATTAAATTGTGGGGCGGATCTAAGAATGTGTTTTTTCATACATCTCTGCCTGTCTCCCCACACACTATCTCCTAAAGTTCTCAATACATTGCAATGAAATTGTGTGGAGGAGTAATCCACGTGATGAGTTAGCGGTGATTAATTTTGGGGGCAGATCCAGTAATTATTTTTTGATTGAGAGATTTCTTTTTTCTTCATACATTCTTTATCTTGTTTGTCTGATTCTTTCCCATATATTCGATAAAACGTTGCAATTTTCAACTGAATGCACAGAATGCGCGGTTGTAAGACTTACATATTTGGATTCATTGTACTTTAATCTACTTAGACCACCAATCAAACTTTGTGCACCCAAAACCATAACTAAAGGGGTCTCAGCTCCTGGACTATAAGGACTGCAGACATATTGTAACCTTTCTCATATACCTTTGATGTAGGGTAAACGGAGCGTGGTGGTTTTTTGGCTCTTGTCGTCTACACTTTTTTCTCTGTCTTGGAAGCTAATGTGGTGCTCGCAGGGTAACAGATCGCTTTTTCACACTATATGGGAATCAAAGTTTAGGTACTGTTCGGTGAAAGTTAGTTTACGATATACGGATGTCTTGACCCCTTTCCCCGTGCGAGTGATCATCACATCCAGGAAGGCAAGCTTGTTGTCTGTTTCCTTTTCCATTGTAAACTGGATGGAGAGTCTTATTGAGTTCACATGGTCCAGTAATATTTGTGTGTCTTCCTGGTGGAGCCATAGGATGAAAGTGTCATCCACTTATTTTAGCCAAATGGTAGGTCTCAGTGGAGTTGCGGATAAGGCATTATCTTCGAAATAGTCCATGTATATGTTGTCCAGAACTGGGAATAATGGCCATCCCATAGCCATGCCTTCTTCATGTTTGGAATTGTTACAAAGAGACTTTGTGAAAAATATTGGTGTCATCGCAGTATCTCCTAGGACAATGACAAAAGAAAAGGCGTATTAGGTTTTGAGCAAGGAAGTATGTGATAGATAGAGTAGGAAATGAAGAAAAATGTTTCGTAGCTTTCTTTGCGGGAATATTTTTAAAAATCCCTAACAATAATAATAATAATCCCTAACAGGACAACTTACTGGAGAAGTCAGTAAGCTGGTAACTTCTACCCGAGAATCAAGAAGGACAGAGAAAAGTAATCAGAGGAACAATCATTATTTATTGATTGAAAAAAATCCAAATGAAGTAAAAACAAGGAAGAAGGATTTAGCAATTGCATGGATAGATTACAAAAAAGCTTATGACATAATCTCACAATCTTGGATATTGAAATGTTTAGTATATGCAATATGGCAGAACATGTGATCAAATTTATATCGAATGCATGAAGAACTGGAAGGTAGAGCGAACTGCAGGAAGATAATCTCTAGCCGTGATCAACATAAAAAGCGATATTTTACAAGGATATTCTCTTCGCCGTGTCTCTTCAAAATATAGGAAACTGTAAATTGATATATCAGTTCATGGTGGTTGCGCAGAGAACACATGAAGAGATAAATAGAATCTCTATTATTACCAGCGCAGAACGACTGTATTAGAACGAACTACATTACGGTCAAGATAGACAAAACAGAGCAGAATAACAAATGTCGCTGGTGCAGAGACAGAGATAAAACTGTCAATCATATAATAAGCGAATGCTATAAATTAGGTCATGAGTATAAGAAATAGTCACAGTAGGACTGGGCAGGAACGGTGACTCATTGGTAATTGTGAAAAAGACTTGAATTTAGTCATGCAGATCAATGGTATGAGCATAAAACAGAAGCTGTCTTAGAGAATAAAAAAGTAAAATTCTATGGGACCTCGAATTTCAAACAGTCTAGTCATCCAATCTAGTCTAGAAGACCAGACCTATTCATCGGAAACACAGAAAGGAAGCTCTGTCGGGTAGTGCATGTTATATTTCTAGCAGACCACAGAATGGAAATGAAAGAAAGTGAAAAGCTAAGACCAGGACAATGGCAGAAAACTGAAACAATTGTGGAATTTGAAGATAACAAGTGTACCCATCATTATCGGAAACACATGGAAGTCCTGAAGAACCTAGCAAAAAGATTGGCAGAATTGGATATCCGTGGAAGAATCGAAACCATCCAAACGACAGCATTACTAAAAATGGGTAAGAATATTGAGAAGAGTACTGGAATATTGAGGAGACTTGCTGTTACTTGATCTCCAGTGAGAACTACCAGATGCTACAAATATAAAAGCTTAATGTTTCTTGTCTACTGGTCTTTACTTGCAATCTGATTTTCTGGCCCATCGTATCACCTTCCTGTCCAGAGAAGAGCATTTTCATTATGGTCTCAGAGTATTTATATGACGAAGGTTTGTCAAAAGGCCACGGAATTACTCTTAAAATGATTCAGAATTTCATCAAACCTGAATATGCAACTGCAGACCTCAGTTCCCCAAAACGCCAATTTCCTTTGCCCCCTGCCTTGGCCATTCTGTTTTACCACCATCGCTTGGGAGCGAATGTCAAAGGTTCATTCTTTAGTGTGGAATGAGTTGGCTTTATCCCAGAGTTGATATAGAAGATTATTGTACACACATGTTAATACTGACTTCTATTCCAAAGTCATCGTAACCTCTACATTATCACTACAAAATAATGTTAGCCTCAGTTTATGGAATAGAGTATGGAATAGAGGTGCCAATTTTATGCATAATCAAAAAACATTGAATCAAAAATGTTGAAACATTTTTACAAAATTATACGTTTACATGTCATCCAAGGATACAATATCATAATTTTTAAAAAGCTTCTATATAACACCAATCTTTAAGGTTCGAGTGTGAGAGCCTATCAGGAAATTCGACTATCGAAAACTGATTTTTCCTCAATTCAGAAGATCACAGATATTAATGAAAACTGAATTCGGATGATATTATGGTGTTAACGATGATCACCATAATATACTTTGTTAAGAAGAGGGTCACCAGTGAAGCGAAAAGATGAAATGTATTACATTGTATTAAAACGTGGATCGACCACGTGGGTCGACTGTATGGGATGATAAATGGACATAAAGAATGGAAACACATCCTTAAGGAAATGTATTATTCATTCATTTTGCAACTAAGAAGAACATATCTGTCAAGTCTCACGCATTTTGCGTGAGACTCACATATTTTGATACGTTCTCACGCATTAATGGAAGGTTATCACGCATTTTATAAAAAAGTGTAAAATTCTCACGCATTTTATGAAAGGTGAGAAATTTTATAAAAAAGTGAATTTTTATAAAAGTGTGAACCTTTTGGTTAGTGATTAACAATTGTTGGTTGTTTATTTGTATGTATTCAGTATATTTTTTACAGAACTTAGGAGCTCACATTATTTTGACAGACCACATACGGAACCTTCGAAACACATTTTAAGTTGGGGGGTTAGGCGTGCCCCACCACCTTTTCCGGGAGGGTACGATTCTCACTCATTTTCAACATTGAACTTAACAGTTATGGAAGAAATACATTTGTGTTAAATGTCTTTGTATGCAAGTGACCGTATATGGTTTAGTGTTGTTTCTGACGGCAAAAGCTTACATGTTGGATCGAAAAGACATAGTAGGGAAATCAGAGCAGCTTCTGGCCCTTCGGAACACATGGATGTCCGAAGGACCAGCAGCCGAGTGAGAAGGGATAAGAGTGTGAGAAAGGTGGAAACAGTCACTTTTATAGGCATGGGATTACTGGGAGTCTGTGCACTATTTAGGGCTAGGGAATGAAGTGGCGTCGGCACTATTTTCTTGTAGGCAAGGTTATCTAGCGTAGTTTACTAAAGGGAGAGTTAAGTACATCGTTTGATTCTACCTTAAACACCGACCGGTAATCTTTTACCGTCAGAGACAACACTAAACCATGTAAAGACAGTTGCATGCAAAGACATTTAACAAAAATGTATTTCTTCTTTGTTGCAAAATGAATAAATAATTAATTTGCTTATGAATTTGAAAATCAGCATTCGATTTTACCTGGGCTCGAACACCAGCTAACTCAGCCAGGATGCAGACAGGTGGAAATACCGAGAGTAATACGAATAATGTTGGTTTAAATACCTTTAACCCATAAGAACCCACTGTGACACCGATGTCACATACAATTTAATTGATCTGCACAGTCTCTTATATAATATTATATTTTATCCTTGCCTTTAACTCATGAAGTGTACTAAGTGTCACATACAATTTAATTGATCTGAACAGTCACTTATATAATATTATATTTTATCCTTGATTTTAACTCATGAAGTGCACTAGTGACATCTAATGAACAACCTGGTGCAGTCACGTGACTGTGTCAATTTGCCTACCCATAATCCTACATAATGTTCCTTCAAGTAGAAATGGGTCTGGTTTCTTATGGGTTGTAATCGGTTAATAAAGTTCGTTCTTTGATACTAGCTAGCCAACAGATGCGTTGATTCTCTGATCTGGGATTATATTTAATAATAATTATTGATACTTTAAATTAAAGAAATACAAATGAACGTAATAAACATAACAAGGAGTGATGTCAAAGAACTGATTAAAAAAAGCTAACACAATTGGTCTACTCACTGAACTTCCCAAAACTTGTGGACATGTTCACAATATGAATGAATCCAGCAACATGTTGCGTATCTATACGAATTGTGCAGCCTGTGAATTCAGAAGTTACTACTGGGTTCTTATTGGTTAAAACGTTTCATAAAAAGACCATTATACCAGCGTGTAATCATATTTCTTAACTCAAGATTACTTTAATTATTTAAATTCCAATTACTGTATTGTTGGAGATGGTGAAGGTAATGCTGGAGATACCTGACTGCTAAAAGAATTGATCATCTTTGATTTTTATACGTAAGCAGTAGCACCCACTACCAAATACAAGCAAGATCTCAGAAAACCTCCCTTCTTGAAACGATTATAGATTTAAAAAGAAAAGGATACAACGTATCTAATCGTGACTAGGAAGCGCATAATAATTATTTTTGTTCAAAATTTAAACAGGTGGAATCTTTTTTTTTTGGATATTCTTTGAATACAAAGCCGCCATATTGATTTTCGCATGGTGTTATCTGAGATAAGAAATTCTTCAAAAACGTAATTTCTATCGCCTCCATGTATTTAGGGTTTAGCGAAAACTTATTTTTCATTTAGTATTTTTTGAATTTTTGTCGATGTTCTTCAAAAGATTTTTTTTTAAACTGTGTTTGCTTTCGTTCTATTTGTATATTTGGTTACGTTTTGTTTTGGTGGTTGTTGTTTTTTCTATTTTATTTTCCCTAATCTATTTTTTCTTCATCTTAGATTATATATTGGGTCAATCAATTGTACACACACAGCGAGATTGCTTTTGATAGAGATTGGCAAAAACAAAAAAGTCTTCCTTCTTTGTGAAAACAATCAAAGATTGCGATATGTGTAGAGTAATACAAAAAATATATAAATTGTATGGATTGGTAATTGGAATACGTTGTTGTTTTTTTTTAATGCAAACAAACCTGAATAGACATCAAGAGAGTTTGAATAACTGTATATGGTATAATACACTCTCGGATGCAATTGCTACGTTAAAACAGCTGCCAAGATGCTTGTTCTTAGTCAGGAAACCTCATTTTCTTTTTTTGCTTTCATTCATCAGGCACCATTATAAATACACCAATTTCATAAAGTGAACAGTACACTGTATGAAATATTTTATTCAACTTTGGCTACTGTTACTTTCAAACAATATATTTTATCCGCTTTTTTTCTCAATGAAATTATCGTCTGCTTATTTGTGTCTTGTCCTTAACTCTAGAATGTCTATAATACCAAAACCGTAATATGCCCATCGTGAAAAACAAATCTATTTCTAAAATATTGAATTATTATTCCCTGTATTTCAGAGATGAAAATTGGTAATGATGAAATATTCGATTTCTAGATCTCATTATCGTTCTAACAAATTTCTAATATTCGTATCCTTTGCTGTTACAGAAGTCAATCTAACTGGGTCATATTCGGTTATAGGCCTTTTAATTTAGATTTATCTATATTTACTGACAGATACCTACATCCGACACTCATCGATGAACAAACCTATTTACACAGAGTTATGGAAGATGTTACCAATACACGAATGTGCTGTTAGGGGTAAGATATTGCATCGCATCAGCGCCCCCTAGTATGGAAGACATACATATTTACTAAGTTTAGATATTGCAGATGTACTGACTATTTAATAGGTGATTTTGATAGTGTGAAGTTCCTGCTTTTAAAATCAGCATTTGGAACTTTGTTTACTTTGGAGGTTTCTTTCTTTCTCTGATTAAAAGAATACTTTTTTCTTCATAAGCTATTTTAGAATAACTGTTTCCTTAAGCATAGCTTTCACACCTTATACACGCTTTGGTCAGTCCGTCAGTCGATATGTGAATTATACGATATCGTGTGTGTGTGTGTGTGTGTGTGTATGTGTGTGTGTGTGAGCAGATAAAAAGATGAAACGAGAGATACGTGTGCAATAAGTACATATGTGGATGGATTAGTGTACCTTTATAAGCGTGTATATATATCCTCATTTGCTGCGTAAAAAAACAATGAAAGATGTGGACATATGTGTGTGTGTGTGTTTGAGAGAGAGAGAGGAGTGAAAGGGAGAGAGAGAGAGAGCAGATAAAAGGATGAAAAGAGTGATACGTGTGCAATTAGTACATATGTGGATGGATTAGTGTACCTTTATAAGCCTGTATATTATGTACCTGCACGTGCATGTGGACATGTATACGCGTGTGTGTGTGTGTGTGTTTACTATCTTTTGTCCATATCTCTTATTTATCGAGTGGACACTCAACCATTCATGGTCTCGCAAGGCCCTCGTGCTTTTGCTACAAGACATTATCCACATTTTGAATAATTGATCAAGTTGAATTTTAAACCTCACCTAACACAATAACCGATTAGCATAACACCTGGCAAACTGTTATTCATGATCTTTAAATACTGCACAGTGACTTGGCTCCCAGGTAAATTAGCGAAGGACAAGGACACGAAGGCCAACTGAACAAATAGAAACCTGATATGATGAAAACTAATACAGTTGCGTCGAATTGGGCGTAATCGTTTCTGATTTTACTGTCTTGTTCCAGTCAAATTTGAAGGAGTGTTTAATGTAGATAGATAGATAGATAGATAGATAGAGTTTTTAAAGCTTCAACCCTTAATTTCAATCCATTAAATATCCAAATCAAAGTAATAAAAACAAACAATCCCCTCAATTCTGTTAAAAAATATATTTATAAATCTACATGTAAAATTGGTTATTGTCACAAAATTTTTAAAATCTTCGACACCCAACTTTAAAACGTAATTAGTTTTTTCTTGTTTTTGCTTGAAAGAGAAAAGTCCAAATTATTGTCTAAAAAGATCAAACAAATTTTCATTAATTACAGCGTAGAATTGAACTTTT
>VCCN01005916.1:1728208-1743327 GCA_006491835.1 Architeuthis dux | reverse complement strand
TCTTTCTTGCACCAAAGATTCACATACACACAGGCTAACATCTTCACATGATATTAACAACAATTGACTTACTGAAACAAGTCACATATACACATTCTTTCTTATATAGTTGATTATACAAATAATATAAAGAAAACCATGCAATCAAATTATGAAATCAAAAGGAATTATCTTTTTCTCTACAAACCTTTCTTTGATTGAAAAAACGTTTGTTATCTCTAGGACGTCTCTTTGAATCATGAATGTGCTTAAATGTCTTATATCCCGTGGTGATATTGACTGGACGGGAAATCTGGAAAAAAGAAAAAGTTAACAGAAATTAAAATCAAAAAGAAAGTCGGAAATTCACAGAGTTTTTTTAGGACGATTGAACTCCTTGTTGTTTATATCATTCACACGTTTCAGCCGATCCATTTTTACAACCTTCTTCAGGTGTACTATCCAAATGCAATGGTAGTAAAAAGAATGTTTTTTCTCAATAGCTGCAACGCTTATACCGTAGAATCCAAGTGTTTTTGATTCCTTTCCTTGTTAGGCCATGTGTTGTTATAAGCGTTGTTGCTATCGAGAAGAAAAAATCTTGTTTACTACCACTGCATTCGGACAGTAGACCTGAAGAAGGCCGTAGAAACAGCCAAAACATTGTGCAAACAACAAGGAGTTCAATCATCTGATAAACTCTTTGAATGTTAATGACCCATCTCAGAAATATAGACAAAGTTTGAAATGTTCTCAAATATTTGCTCATTTTGTAGCAGAATCAGCTTCAAGGGTGTATATAATTGACCCAACTTTGATCCTTTTCCCCCACCTCCTATATTTCCTCTCTTCCCCACAATGTCTTGTTCAAATAGGGTTATTCCTGGTGAAATTCAAACGGAATTAACTGTACCTCTCTAAATTTCATTAAAATGTGTGGATCTGCAAAAAAGTCTAAATATGGCTAAACAAAAAAGTTCATGGGCAAATGCTTTTCAAAAATGACAAATTTGGCCATAAAATTGCAACCCTGGCTAGAACAATTTTGCAAATAGCTAGATTTGGAGCTAGGAGCTAGATCAGAATTTATGGGCTAAAAAATATACATGTGTTGTCTTGTGGTCACCAATGATGCGTATAGGTACATGCATCTACTATTCCTATAAGTTCAAAAGAGAAGAAGTAGCAAAGAAAAACAGGAAGCTAGATTTAATGAGTTACTGTTTTATTGACAATATTACTGCCTGGACAGTGACTTAAGACTGGTAGAGATTTAGAAATAAATATATTCACTATACCAGAACGCTATTTCTGACTTTTCAACAAAAAAAAAAGCAATAGCAGTTATTTAAACAACAACGCTTCTCGAACAAATTTAAAAACAAAACAAAGTATTTCATTCAAAATACAACGCTACTGATAATAAAAAATATAGATTACCAACACGATCACATTAAAGTTGATTTTGACTGCTACACATGTACTAATGATATTTGCAGTTCCATCAACTTCAAGGAGACCATAATAAAAGCTGGTTGTGGGTGGTAATATAGAAAGAAAAACAGTTTTTTGAATTAAACATTTAAAATATCAGATGTGAAAAATTGATTATTTTCGTGAAGAGGGAATGAAATGACATTCAAATGGTTTATATGCGATTTACAGTTTATATGGGATTTACAGTTACTCAATAGAGGGTAAAAGTGATTGATGAATTTTAGATAATGACAATTCAAATAAAGTTCATATTTTGAGTGTCCTCAGTTAGAAACCAGTGATATATTATAGGATGACCTCACTAAACGATAAGTAGCAATGTTCTCAGTGTTGCATCAACTGCCAGACATGCTGGAATACGTCAAAATGACTGCAGCCCTTCGCCAACAAATTGTAAAGATGAAGACTGATGGCATGTCTCTCTCTGCAGTTTCAAGAGAGCTGGGCCGGTCCAAGAGTGTAATTTCAAGAGTTTTGAAATTGTATTATGAAACAAATATTTTGTTTCATCCCAAAAAGTCGGTCAAGCACATAAGACAAGCTTTAGGGAGGACAGAGTAATTAAAAGACATGCCATGAATGATCCCTTCAACACTGCAGCAGGAATTTATCAAATCAAAGCTGATCTCAACAAGGAGGTGAGCCGCTGTAAAGAGTCCTGATGATTGAACAAATTTGGATTGAAAGCTTATTCTCCAGCTAATAAACTATCATAAGTAAAAAGAATAGACTTGAATATGTAGAAGAACACATGCGAAGGATGAGAATTGGTCTAAAGTTTATTTCATTTGAAAGTAAATTCAATTTAGTTGGATCTGACAGCAGGCAGTTTGTTCGATGTCGTACAAGTGATAGACTTAAGTGTCAAAAACTCTGCTAAGTTTGGAGTAGGAGGTGTTATGGTATGGGGAATGTTCTCCTCTGAAGGTGTTGGACCTATTGTGAGAATTAATGGGACGGTAAATGCTAATGTGTATCTAAACTAAATGATGCAATGCGCCATTCCTTCTCTACAAGCATCTCCCAACGAGTCAGCCATTTTTATGCAGGACAAGGCCCCCTGTCACACTGCTAAACGAGTGAAAGATTTTTATGAAGAAGAGAACATTGAAATCTTGAGATGACCTGCACAAAGTCCCGACTTAAATCCCATCCAGAACTTGACAAAGACAATAGGTTCATGGAACAAAATCCAAGCTCTGTAAAACTGGAAGGTGAATGGAAAATAAATAACACCAGATCTGTGCAAGAAGCTTGTCATGTCTTGTGGGTGTCAGAGTGCTGAAGTTATTGCTAATAAAGGTTTCTATGCCTCATACTAATTGTTTTAAGTTAAATTATTTACAAATGTTCAATTTTTATTAAATGATAAAATGATATAGCATACCAGTTCTCGCATTTGGTCCACTGTATTTTTTTCAAATAAAGGTTTTTCTTGAATATTTTTTTTTACATAACCACTTTCTATAAAAGCTTTTTTGTACCTAAAATATATACCAAGAGCTATGATTTCTATAAATTTTACGATCCTGTGGATATTACTATTAATAAAGAACTACATTTGAATAAATAAATCATTCTCTTATTTTGACCAGTACTTTAGTCACCTGATCAAAATGGCATATATAAAATTTGACTCCCCTTAGGCAGCAATGCATGTCTACTTCTCTAAGTTCTCTAATAATATCTAGCCCTCCTCCTCCTTCCCTTTTCTTTAGATTTTCTTCCCCTTTAATTTTGCCTTTGCCTTTACAGGGGAGAATAGTCAACTTTATACACCCTGATCAGATGAGAGTTTGTGTTGACTTTACACTAATACCTTTGGGAAAGGCATGAATCCATCTCCATCTCTCTCTCTCTCCACCCCCAGCTATGGGTAAAATAGTGCATGGTGAAGTGAGTGACTCCACTTCGAGTGATTGTCGCCTCTAAGTCTATTTCACATATCGCAAACGGGAACCAAGTAAGTAGTAATGTGATATGTTAAGCCTAATCAGAGATGGCTGAAGCCATAGCCAGCATAAGGGCACCACTTGCAGCAGAATATCGATATTCAGTATTTTGAACGTGAAGTACCCTAAAGATCTCATTAATAATGGCAATACCTTTTTCTGTGCTGTGTGAAAAACTTCAAAGCTGGTTTTTAGACACAAGAGATTTATATTTGGTAAGTAACTGGCTTGCCTCCACTAATCTGCGTGAAGTGTTAATAGGCCACCACTTTCCTCTGCCCCAATTAAACAATAAGCTGACCAATCAATTCTATTTTTAGTAAGTAAAGATTATATTCATTCTTTCGTTTCCCTTGGGAATTAGGACATTCTTTCATGGTTAATAGTCCAATAAAATATTTATTTATTTTCATGTAATAAATGTTTGGTCTTCAGGAAATCAGAGAGGATTTGTTTAATAGAGGTTCAGGCTCATAATAATTTACATAGCCATAAGCACCCAAGCAGTAATACTAGAAACATGAAACTTAAGTTACCAGGATCCTTACAATGTCCACTTGGTTTGGGAGTAAAGCAATCATGTGACATATGCACATGATTATCCTCATACCAAGAATTAAATTTAATTTTATATACTATCTGAAATTTGTATGTACTAGCTGAAAACCCGCAGAAGGCCTAGCAACAGGAATAGAGTTTCTAGTCGGTGAGAAAAAGGTAAACACACTACAGCCAGGAGTAGGTCATTGTTGCTAGTTAACCTCTGAACAGCCAATGAAAAATGAGTTTAGATTCTCCCCCGATTACTTTTTTATGTTTTAAGGTTGCCACAAAATTACAGGATTGTTTACATATGGATTAATCATACAAATACATATTTTTAGTATAAATGTATTTATTTTTTTAAATTTTCACCACTAATGGAGTTTTCTAGTCAGCGAGAAAAAAAAATTCAAGTTAATCTTTTTCCTTTTTTGGCATATGTACTCTAAAATTATGGACGTTAGTTTTCGGCCAGACCCCCCCAAAATATTTTTTTTGCTTCAAGATTCACAGTACTCTTTGGAAATATAGCTTAAAACCTGCCCCAGTGAAATATCTTTCACATAGAACCGTTTTCTGGGGGTAAAACACAATTTTCTGGGGAAAATTTGGATTCTACCACTTAAGGCAAATTTTTATTACTTTAAGATTTCTTTCCATGTTGAAGTTCTAGATCTAGAGGTTTAGCAGCAACATAGCTATTTGAGTTGTAGCAATTATTTTCTTTCATGACTTTTGGCGCTGCCAACTAAATTGATGCATTATTATGATTGTCTAAGTTCAGTCATGTATGGTAGTCTTTGTTCTCTCTATCTCTCTTTTTTTTCTAGCTTACTAAACCTGAAACCCTCAAATAAACATTAAAAATGACACAGAACATAAAATTAGCCTTTTGATAATTTATCTTATTAAGATTAAAAGGTTTACTTATTTGTGCTTTTATTCTTTTTCTACAGTTTACAGAGATATTGGAATATTCATTGCACAAAATATAAGGTGGGGGATGAGGTCAGTGACTCAATATCCACCAAAACAAGGGTTTCTCAAAGTAATGGTCAGGACCCCTCCAGGAGCCATGTTGAGATTATTGGGCATCGCAGTAATATTGGAAATTTATTTTTAAAGGATAATTATGTAACTAGTGTTGTTTCTATCTTTTTTTTTATATTTTCTCGATACAAAACTGTATTCTTCTGGTGCATATTCTAAAATGATTCAATGCTATTCAATAATCTTTTTAAATAAATTTAGTTTTTGTTACGTTTTAGTAATTTATTTTTAAAAAATAATTTATTTTTAAAAAATAATTTATTTTTTCTCGTAATAAACAATGTAAAAATTAATATAGATTATAAATACATCGAAATTTTTGATAATTATTTTGGTCTTTCTATGTTTAGTTAGTATTAGATTCGATTAGAGCTAAAGACTAATTATATACAGTCTTAGTACCTATTGCCTTTATAAAAGTGAGTGAGGTGTCGCAAAAAATTCTCTCATCGAAAAGGGTCACGAATCGAAAAGTGTAAGAAGCCCTGCACAAAACAATAAATTTCAGTGGCCCCTCACTAAATGCTTGCAATCTATTAATTCCAATTCGGTGATTCTGCACTTGCTCTATTACTATACTGCCTTCAACTTATATGAATGACTGGGTGTTTACGGTTAGCAATTTCAGCAAATTACCACCTTTAATTGGGGTTATAATTTTAACACAGTAATTAATGGGAGTGTAGTATCTATGTGATGCATATACAACGCATAAATACAAATGTATTTTAAGCTGAAGTCATAGCCGCTGTACAAAGATTTCAATGAAAACAAAGTAATACTATACTTGAAATGTCAGACATAATTGTTGTATCATATGGTGGTATAGCAAATGAAAATATTTAATTACTTTGCAAGTAAAAATGTATGTGTTGTAATATTTATGTGTATTTTCTTAATTTGGGGCCTCTTTATAAAATATGCTACAGGCCCTGCACTAACTTAATCTGGTCCTGTACAAATGCAGTCTCAGAACGTATAAGGCTATAAAGTCAGAATTGGAAATATCTTAAAATAAGAAAGAGAGATCAATGGTTTTCAAAATTCTACTTGATCAGTTTGGTTGATGAATGAGTTTCTGTTTGAGACACAGGAAATAGTCATTATAAACACTATGACACCAGTAAATGCTTTTCCAACTGAAAAAAGGAAACAAAGTAGAAAAAAAATATACAGATCAAAAAAGATGATAATTTCTCAGTTACTTTCTTGTTTCAAACAAATACCATTAAATTATAACATCATTGACTGATAAATAATAATAACAATAAATGTATGTGTGTGAATAAAATGTGTGTGTAATTGATTTCAGTTTTTAATAACTTTATAAAATATATGCATATTACACACACATATAGGAATATATATGTGTGTGTGTATAGAGTTATATATATGCACAAGTACATGAATGCCAAACACTCATTTTCGCATGCAGAGTAATGTCTACATAGGAGAAAATCAGAAACACCAACCATTACACAGCAACTGAGGTAGAGTTAAATCTTGTCATGAAATAAAATAATAAATAAAAATAGGTGGAGTTAAGAAAGTGATTTATCTCGTCATATGGTATAGCCACAGTTTTGTTAGCCAACATTTGCCACACCATATGAACCACTGCCCAGAAGATATCCTCGTAAACCTCTCTCAAAGTTTTTCTTTTCTTTGTAGATCAAAAGTCTTCCTCTAAGTCATTTACTAACATTGTATGCCAAAACTAAATTACATTTAAAAAGTAAAGGAAAATTCTGTTTTTCACTGATACATAAATTATACAAGTCTGACAATGTAAAGTAAAATAAATGAGACTCTGATATACATGTGTATTTTATGATAAATATGTCCTGTGATGACTAAATGAATATGTTTGAGAAAAAAAGGTAACGGTCTAGTGAAAATAATTAGAATAAGATGAATATAAAACATGAAAATACAAAATATTTAATTACCCTTATGTAAAGTTATCAAATCATTTTTTTTTTTTTTAATTCTGTGTATTTTATGATAAATGTTTCTAGGCCAAATGGTGTGTGCGGTAGAGCTGACACAAGAAAACAACCAAGTTAAAAGAATACCCTGCCACTTGGCTGGTTGTTCGGTCGGGCTTGGTGATCATGGCTACAGTGATTCAATAAACCTGATGAAACGAGATATAAATATTCAACACAGCAGGAGAAAACAAAGGAGGATAAGAGATCTACTTATGATATAACTCAATATTTCATTCTGTATGATTTTAAGTATAATAACTTCAATCCTCTTTGTGGATTGACACTTGTGTATGGGTGCGTAAAACTGTATTATGGTGAAAGGATCTGCAGTTTCTGAGAACGAAAAATAAGCAGCAAATAGCAATGTTACTGTTTTACTCTTTAACCCTTTTTTACTTGAAATATTGCAGTGAATGAAAAGTCTAGAAATCCTGTCTTTTCTAGAAGTGACCAGGTTGATTAAAAAGGATGTTAATTTGTTTGTTAAAACTGACACTATTTTCTATCATCAAAACAGCATCCGAGTTAATAATAAAAGCAAAGGTTTTGTCAAGAAAAGAAAGAGTCAAAGGGAAATTTTCAATCCTACTACACAGAAAGACCTTTTTAAAAAATTTGGACAGCACTAGAACTAATAATTTGAATGTTGCTGGAAAGGAACACAAATCTATATTAATATTTGAGCCATCTATTTGTCCATGCCTCTTCTCCATGAAAACTACAAGGAATATCAACTTAATATTCTGCATGGATAATCAATAAAAATCGACTTCCCACATAGGTTAACTCGAGGTCACCAGGTCATTTTCGAGCCGAATGCACACACAAAATCAATTCTTAAACAAGTTTTGGTGTTTTAGGGCTTATTTTGCTTTTTGGACAATGAAACACTGATAGCAACAGCAAAACTAAGCCAGTTTAGGTCAGTGGACGTTTCGGTTTCTCTGTGACAACAAGGAAGGAAAGTTCCATCTGACAAAGATTCTATGGAATTCTGTTCATAGTGAACAGAGGGTTCACTCAACACCTGTTTTCTCATTGACTATACTTCAACATAATTCATTTTATAGTCAAGCCAACATGCTGCAGGGGTGAACTGTATAGACACATGACTCAGTGCTAATTCAGGTGATTTTCTTTTTTTTCATTTTAGTGTTGCCCACTGTTCCACGAGATGAAAAGGTTGAATAAATCCTACTATCACATATGAAATATTATTATTGCATAGTTTGGATAATTGAAATAAAAGCTTGTGACTACTTAATTAGATTCTTAATGACATAAGTGTAGGATATTCCAGTGGTTAGAACGCTGTAGAATAGGACCACATATGCAAGTTAATTAGATTCTTAATGACGTAAATGTAAGATATTCCAGTGGTTAGAACACTGTAGAATAGGACCACATATGCAAGTTAATTAGATTCTTAATGACGTAAGTGTAAGATATTCCAATGGTTAGAACACTGTAGAATAGGACCACATATGCAAAGTGTGAGATATTCCAATGGTTAGAACACTGTAGAATAGGACCACATATGCAAGTTAATTAGATTCTTAATGATGTAAGTGTTAGATATTCCAGTGGTTAGAACACTGTAGAATAGGACCACATATGCAAGTTTTAGGTTAGACATTTATGCAAAATATCTTTGGTAAAAATATAAAGCACAAAATATCTACCCATACAAATCCAAAAATAGACATTCCTGGCTGTTGTTAACTACATGTAAAATCTGTGATTCAAAAGAGTCATAAACATCAACATAGCAGCACTGAGTCATTTCTAAAGTAAATCATTTGTAATGTACGCCTGCAGAAAGCAGAAAACAATGAACAAAAATTGATCAAAATTTATTAAAAAGTAAAAGTGGTTTCAGCTTTAGAGAGATGTTTGAACAATGAGCAAATTAAGTCGAGAGAGAGAAAAATAAAGATCATGAAAAGAAAATATAGCCCAGAAAAAATAACTAATTAAGAATAGACTGATTACAAACAGCTGTACACTAATTAGTCAATCTAAATTTAGCAACAGCAACGTGAATTAAGTAAACATTAATAGATTTAGATTTATTGCCGGGAAAAACTTTGAATTAAAATATCAGAGCATAAAAAGATTTACTGAAAGGCATTTAAACTTTGCATTGGAAACAAACCTTGTTTTGCAAATGTACACACACAAAATAGCCGGTGGACAAAAAGGATGTTTGATTTATTAAGTAATAAAAATAGAAGAATTTTTTTATTTTCAACATTGTCAAAATATTTACCATTTTGTCTCACTATCTTCTCCCATCGTTCAGGCAACTTCATAATTCCATTCTCCCAGCACTTTTTTTATCCCAAAGAACTGCTCGAGTTACCTTTTGCAGTCTTCCAGGGAATTGAAATTTATTCTTTAAGACTGGAATAAATGGTAATCTGAATTTTTGCCTGATCACTAAAGAAACATTATCCTGATGAACATTTAGAACATTTTATTTTAGTGTGAATATACAAGTGCACATCATAACAATCATATTTAGACAATATCTAGGCGGTGGTGTAATAAACATCATAATTCTTCTAAAAATCATTTGCATCTGTTGATAGCACCACATATTACAGTAATCTAGTCCAAAGTCCTACTACTCTATTGCTAAAAAAAGAATTTTCTGATATCCAATCTACTTCTATTTGCTTCTACCGTATATGTGTGGACTCTCAGTCCCTTGTACCCCCTTCTAGTAAAAAATACATCAGTGTTTAACTACTTCTAAACCATGCATAATCTTGAACATTTCTATTAGGTTTCCCCGATCTCTCCTTTTTTCTAACGATATTAACCCCAACACTTTTAACCTATCCTCATAACTCATACTTTTTAATTCCGGTATTAACTTAGTTGCTTGTCTATGGACTTTTTGTGAAAGATTTTTTATCTTTCTCCAATTTCGGTGACCAGGCCTGTACACAGTACTCTAGGTGTGGATGTACATAAGTCTTATATAATATTAGGAACGAGTCCTTGTCTATATATGAAAAGGTATGCTTAATCAGTCCTAGTACCCTGTTCGCCTTAGCCGCAGCACTGGCAATATACGTGGAGATAGAATATTACACTGGGAATATTTTTGATGACAGCTATAAATGACCACATAAACTGGAATACATTTTCTAATGAATGACACTTTTGATGTTCACACAATAATACAACAGATTTTAACTAAGCATTATCATTTTATGTGTTACTTAAATCTTTAGTACCATTGTATTGCAGTTAAGTCATATTGCAGTTAAGTCATATTGCTGTGCTTCTTCCTGGTGAATGATTCACCTGGGGGTGAAATTAGAGGGGTGAATGAAACATGAAGGGTGAATGGTGAATGACTTAATTTACACAGATATTATATACTTTAAAAAGTAATTTTTGCAGTAAACATATGCAATAAGAAAACATTGTTTTGAAGAATTTGAGTTCTAACTAAAGTTTTCTAACTTTACTTTTATGTAGACTACAAAAATTCTAATTATTTTTTCTGTGTTAATTTTTTGTCACTCCTAGTTTTCTTTACATATTTTTAGGATGTTCAAAAACCGAAATAAAACAAACACCTAAAAATGAGTTATTATATTTATATTTTTTACTCATGATACAAAATGAACGATGTTATACACAAGGGAGAAAAAGACAAAAATGATTAAAAACAAAGAATGTGTACCATGGTGCAGCCATGTGTGCACTGCCAAGATACCGTTGTGGAAACTCCAGCACTTGGCAAAACTTCAGTCATTGGTTTTTCAGGTCACCGCTGAAAATGGGAAGATGGGTCATCTCGAAAGATAACGAGGCAATGCGAAGAATGGATGTTTTTAGTAATTCGATTTATTCACAGTTTTTGGAAACTGCCCGATAAAATGAGAAGAACAAAGCGAACTACTATTTCCCACATCCACCCCTTGCACCCCCCATCCCATCTTCCGTCACCAGTCTTCATCGTACCGTGGTCAACTGTTACTCATTGTTGTAGTAGAAAAAACGACTGGCCCTAGACATTCCACATCTTTTCTCTAGCGCGGCTACTACTTACTCACTGATTTCCCCCCCCCAAATCCAAAAGGCTTCCCCTTGCTCCCACTCAGCCAATCAACTCCCATCGAATCTACACGTTGTCCCAAACTCTGCCACCCCGGGTGACCTATATTTGGAGAAGACATTTCTAAGTCAAATTTTCTGACACTTGTTCTTTATATACTAACATGCAACAATGCTTTATTTCTTACATGCCCCCTCCACTACTTCGTTACAAATGAAATTTTGTGATAAAGCTGAAGTACAACTCAGATGCCATAGAAAGAGTTCAGAGGAGAGCCTACAAGATCATTCCGAGATTGGGAAATATATCCTACGCTGAAAGATTAAAACAACTTAATCTGGAGACCCTTGAAGAAGAAAACATGCTGACCTACTAGAGGTCTATAGAATCCAGAACATACAGAGATTGGATACTGATGTTCATTGCTCAAAATGCCCTGATAAGAAAATGCTGACTTCATCTATGTGCAGTAAAACCAGAGGACACAGCCATAAACTATAAATTCAGACCTCCACTGGTGTTAGGAAAAATTTCCTCTCGGCAAGAGTAGCAAATGCATGGAACAGCCTAAGTGAAAAGACAGTCACCTCCGAGAATATCAATATTTTTTAAAATAATCTTTGTTCGAATATCGGACATTCCAAATTTAACTACCATTTTTCTTAGTTTAAACCCAGCCCAATTTTAGATTTTTAGCTGGCTTAATGACGCAATTAACTGCTGTCAAAAAAAGCCTATTTCAAGTATATTCAAGTATATAAAGACTAGAGGGCGAATGGTACTGAAATAGAATCACTGTCATATTGGGAACAATTTTAACACAAGTATTCTATAGTAAATGCATGAAAGAACATAAATTCAACTAAAATTAGCAGAGAATATAATATTAAGTTTTCTTCTTAATGTATTATTATTGGATAAGATACTAAATCAAACACAAATGTATTAATATGATTTAAAATTATTTATTTGAAATTTTCTTAGATAGATTTCATTTTTAAAAATTTCAGTAGTAAAACTTATTCTCTTTACCTAAGCACATAAATATGCTTAAATCCACATTCATTTCTGAAGACAATGTACTAGCAAATACTGATTAGATATGTGTATTGTATGTTGTAATTATTTTAAACTGGGCCTCAAAGCCGCTCGCAGGATTCAGGAAGTCGAAGGAAATGAAACAATATCTGACCGTACTGCCCAAAATTGGTTTAAGCATTTTAAAGGCGGTGACTTGTCCTTTGAAATAAAGCCCAGAAGGGGACAACCATCAGTTGTCGATTATGATGGCTTAAATTGAAAGGTAGTGGAGAACCTGACCACCAGTACTCAAAAACTTTCAGAAGAGCTAGAATTAGTGATGTACCAGAAGTAGGCTTTGATATTATATTATTATTAGTATTATTATAAAAATTGTTCAGCCGGATAATAATACTGACAATATTTTATGTAAAATTCTTGAATAAATGATCTATACTAAAGTTATAAAACTACAGATTAAGTTTACCTTAGATAATACCTATTTATAATATGTTAACCAACAATAACACATGTAACAGAAAACAAATCTATACATAATGAGACTATAACTACACAGATTTCAGAACTACAAATGATGTGATATCTACTGATCTGTTTTAGTGTGTGTAATGCCCTGTTCCCCATGGGTTCCAGTACCATGGTGAGAAGACCAGGTAATTCCCAGTGTTCTCCCTGGATTTGGCCACCAAACTGCCTGCTGTGGACCTGGCTCCAGCCTCAGCAGCATCATTGCAATGCTGTGGAGCTTGGTGAATTAAATCTGGCTGAATCAGACTGAATAAATAGCTAATAAAAATAAATTCTATTTTTGTCGACCTTGCAAAGCAAAGTTCTACATTAGGATTACTATGTTGTCGTCAAAGTTTTCCACCAAATTTTAACATTTGTTAGTTTCTTTTTGTAGCTAAAAGCTTGAAAATCGGTCTATTTATGTGTTATGACATTCTTATTAATATTACTAAAAAAATCTTAAAAGTATAAAGGTCCCTGGCAGAAAACGGATGAAATAGAGAGAGAGAGAGAGTGGCAATTAGTTGTTTAATAGGACCATTAACTCTTGAGATACCCGATTTTTTTTTTCAAACCATAAAATTATTAAAAACCTTATATATTTTCAGTAATTAGGTGCCAAAGAACCTGTATGACAATTTTCATTCTAATCGGTTCAGCAGTTCCAAAGTTCAATATTTTTTGCATGTTGACATATGGTTATTTACATATAAAATGTAAACAAACAATCAGATCGACCATAATTCACCAGTTTCCAATTCCTGAGGTTTTATCAACATTATAGCCAAATTTCAGCTAAATCAGTCATAAGTTGATAAATTTTCCCAATTGTAAACAAAAAACATGTTTTTGCTTATAAAATGTAAACAAACAATCGGATCATCCATTACACACCATCCCCCAGGTAGAATCTGTCCACAACCATACATACATAATTTCATTGAAATATATTAAGGAATAACGAAGTTATCCAATTGAGAAAAAGGAGATGCCGAGGACAATATATTTTTAAACAGTATATATTTTTCATGTTTTAGCAAAAAATGGGTAAAGTATACAACTATACATTCTGAAGAAATATCACATCTTAAAAATTTTCATTTGAAATAAGTAAATTTTTCATGTTCTATTAAAAATATGGCAGTCAATTTTTAAAGAAATATTTAAATAAGATCTGATATAGATCCATGATAGTCATTTAATTTGCCATATCAATTAATTCTGTCACTAACTGAAAAAGATAATTCATGAAATAATTAAACAATATAGACAAAGTATGATTTCACAAGAAGATAGTACAAATTCTTAAAAATGTATATATCATACTATTTTAAATGAGTTAAAGTGAATCAGTCCATTTATATTCTTCTGATTTAATAATAAACAGTCAAAACTAATGTTTTTAATACTCAATCATTTAATTGAATCGAGTAATAATGAATAAATATAAATTAAATGATGAAAGAATACTGACAAAACCAGGTTTTATGAAAAAATAATTGAAATTTACGCCTATGATCTTCCATAGCAAAAGTTGCAAATGATTTAAAATGACGAAAACATAATAGATGACTAAAACATAAAATTGCCAAGTTGTACTACAATGCGCTTCAACAGCCCATACATTCTTTCATTATTATTATTCTAATGCAATAAATAGTTACATGCAGCCTGTAAGATTTAACGCGACTCAGTCGAGTCAACTCATTCTCAGGCATGTAAGGTTCTCAGTTATCTTGAAAAAATAAGATCTTTTATCACATTTAAAAAAAATTTTTATTTTATCAAATATTCAACAGAATCATTATCCGTTGGATATCCGTTTTTTTAATAAATTTGTCTCCGTATATCCAGCCAGATACGAATTCTGGTACATGAAAAGATACCATATGTACCTCATTACATTAGCTTCAAAAAACATAGCTCTAGAGAGGGTCCCCATGATTAAAAAACAAAAATACTTTTGATACACCCCAATATATAGACACACACGCACACACACACATAGGGTGCTGCCCAAAAGTTTAGGAAATTTGACCCCGGGGAAAAAAAATAAACCCCAACATCTAGTTTCCATTATTTCTTTTGATGTAGTCCCCTTAGGCTTGTATACAGCTAGCTCACAAATGGTAGCAACAAAGCAATAGATATGGTTCTGGCATGCTGTTTATTTTCCCTGAACTTTTGGGTAGCACTGTGTGTGTATATACATTACATACAGATTTTTAATATGAAGAAGCCCTAACTCCATTAATAACGCTAATTCCCACTTCTGTTCATTATAAAGGATATTCTACAATTCTTTTTGGAGGACAATCTGCATCGACCAGGCCAAGGTTTTACAATATTAGTTCGAAATAATTAACAGAAGGTAGTAGAAAAGTTTGTCCCTAAAACCATTCACAAGTTGTGATGTCACAATTTAGTGTGTGTATATATTATATATAATATTGGATGTATGATACACTTATGTATCAATAT
>VCCN01005916.1:1716963-1727596 GCA_006491835.1 Architeuthis dux | reverse complement strand
ATTTAGAATCAAATATTTGCTTTTGTCAAAAACCAATAATGAAGTGATTATGAATTTGAAAATTGTCATTACATTTTACCATGCAATGATTTTCATATTGGCATATATAACTTTCGATGATTAACCCAGAATGTTATCCTGGTTGGGGTAAATGTTTGTATTTGGGATTCATTTGGAACAAGTTCTTATTAAGTTATCCTTTTAGTTATCCAAAATGGGACAGCAGCAAACATTTACCCAGGGTTCCATCACTTGGAACCAGCAGGGTTATATGGTATAAAAACATTTAAGGCTAAAACAAAATGTTAGAAACGATTTTGGTAATTTCATAATATTATAAAACTTTTAAAAGTTCATCTGAATAAGTTTGTTAAAAATTTTTTGGTCAAATGTAGAATCCAGACTTCAAAATTTATTCGAGTCGGAGTTGCAAATTTTCAGATGATACCGTATATAACATCACATGCCATGTCAAGGTGTCGACATCAACTGACATTTTTTTCATTTTTTTTTAGTTTTCACCGACATTGTGTTTTTACCAAAATCTTCACCAGAATTTTTCTTTCATGTGCCATTTTTAACATCAAGTGTTCTTGGGTGTGGGTGCGAAAATTTGAAAATAACTCACAAGACAGTGAATGATTCACTTTGTTTTGTTGACAGAAATACTGTAGCACACCCACACAAACAAAGCTATTGGGATCGTCAAAACAATTGTTTTAAAATCAATGCTCAGATGTAGGATACCCTTGCTTTGATGAAATTAAATTAAATTTTAATTAAATTAAAACTACATATTTATTTATTTTGTATGAAAAAAAGTCTTTATAGATAATCTATCAATATTAACACCCCAATGCAACACGTAACACATGATGTCAAATTCGGTGTCATCTGAAAATTTGCAACTGCGGGTTGACGGGAGCTGAACTTTCTCTGGAGGGAAGACTCTCCCACATTGGTGGAGAGAAAAGACGACAAAATTCAGGTTCTTCAATTGGAAATCTGTTGTTTTATTTCCTTCGATATAGATTCTTTTCTGGGCCGGTTCGCGAGTAGCTTCGAGGTACGGGTGAAAGAGCGTCCTACTTCGTCTCTGACCTGTCGCCCCGGATTCAAATCTCAAACTCTAACTGCTTCTAACCGGCTCTCTCCTCCCTCACCCATGATGGGCAGGGAGCCTCTTTGTGTGACCTGTTGCTAACCGCTGCAGATCTCAACTCCCTCCTATTTTCAAATCTAGGCCCCCTTTTAACGGCTACCGGTAATACAATCCGTCCAGTTTGTCACATATGCAGTTTAACACAGCTCCCTCCTATTTTCAAATCTGGCCCCTTTTAACAGCTACCGGTAATACAATCTGGGTGAATTTCGTTACATCCAGATTCTACACTTGATCCAAAAATGTTTATTTGCAAAACAAGAGACACGTATCTTATATTGGTTTAGGAATAAACATTAAAAAAAAATCACCAAATAGGAATGCACAATAAGTAAGTCATTGTATAAGAAACAAATAGAAAAGTCATTATACCAAGAGCTGACAGGAAATGGTTACATTCCATAGTGATGTCAGTGTTCTGCTCAAAACCAAACTATGCATGTGCCATTCTCTTTGCAGGCGATTGCATTCCAACTATTATCATCAAACAAGAAATATGTGACCTGTCTGTATTACTAGTTCTACAAGCTTTATCATAGCGTAAGATGTTATTGCAAGTGCACATAAAAGAGAAACAAAGTCTCTGATCTTTAGACACAAAGTACAAAAATTACAGAGTAATATCCCAGAGGAAGAGGATATGGAAAATATATTTGAAGCAAACTCACCTAAAGAAACAAATCATATATTGTAGCCAGACAGATCATGATTTATGCCATTCATAATAATAAAAATTCAGTGAATTTAGGAATGAAATTAGCTAATATAACAAATAAAGAAAGTTCCAGTTCCAGTAATAACAGACGCTTTTCTTTTTTGCTTTGTACCTAAAATGTTAGAATAATGTCTTCTCTTCAAATAAATGTATATTTTATTGTCAGTAATTCTTATATTACCATTCTTTCAAGTCTCTCACTGAATCAGTAAGTAGAGTGAACAGCATGATTCTTATCGGGCTGCCTTTCATTTTGTGACAAGTAGATATGATTTAATCCACTTGAAAGTAGAGCCATCTTGGCAGACTGGGCAGTTGCCGGGGGGGCCCCATGATTTTGGGGCCCTAAATTCAATCAAAATTAATAAAAAATTAATTCTAATGTGTTGGGTCGAGGGGAGAGGTAGGGTCCCCAGTACATTGCTTTACTTGGGGGCCACACATATTCTTGCCCTGCTTAAAAACATTACTTTTGTAAAAATTTAATAAGAGGACTGTAATAAAGAATAAAATTCAAATCAAATATGCATGTTGTATAATGCCAATCTGCATTTCTTCACGCCGATACGAGAGGGATGAGATGATGAGAGAAGATGATGATGACGACATCTCGTTCCGGGTCTGTTGACGGGAGCTGAAATTTCTGTGGAGGGAAATTAATTTCAGAGAAAAGGCTCTCCCACGTGGGTGGAGAGAAAAGACGACAAAATTCAGGATCTTCAATTGGAAATCTGGTTTTATTTCCGTCGATATAGATTCTTTTCTGGGCCGGTTCGCGGGTTACTTCGAGGCATGGAATTCTGTTTCATTTAGTTGTCTACACGAGGGGGTCATTTTCCTGTATTACTATGTAGCCATGGTAGTAATTTCAAAATCAAGGCTTCTTTTACTCCCCCTCCCTCCTTCCTTCACCCATCCGGGTGAACGCGGGAGCTACTTCGCAGCTGACCTGTTTGCCTGTCTCTCCGATTCTCAACTGCTAACTGCCTCTAACCTGCTCTCTCCTCCCTCACTCCTAACGGGCAGGGGATTCTCTTTGTGTGACCCATCATTACCAGCTTCAGATCTAGACTACCCTGATTTGAAGATCAGGGCCCCTTAAAAAGGCCTCTGGTAATACGAAATGGGCATTTGGTCACGTACGGTGAATACACAAAAGAGTGCATTTCGTTACATAACATTTCTATATTTCTTAAGGCATAATGTACATAAGAAACAAATATCAGTTTTATTATTTGACTAAAATTAAATAGTAAATATCAGCAATAAGCTATTCTTTTAAAAATATCAAAGTTTGTGGTGATAGTAATAAGAATACAGGATAATTCACATTAAAACATTCCATGAACTAACAAAAAGTTCATTAAATGGTTTTAATTTAAAACCATTAGAAGATTTGAAAAAAAAAAAGAAAAAAAAAGGAATTTCAACCTTGTACTCTACCCAGTGATCAGTCTCATTATGGAGAAATTTCTAATATTGAAGAGGTAATAATGTCTAAAATAATCACAAAAGAAGAGTTACATATTTAGCTCAGTGTGCATGATCGGGTTGACAATAAAAAAAAATCTGGAGTTCATCAAACTAGTTTGGTAAGAAGAAAACACCTTTAAAGATTATCTATTTTGTAGGATTTCTTTTCACTATGAAACAAGAAGCTTTGTGACCAATCAGAAAATATTTAATAAAATGTTAATATAATGGAAAGTTAACAGAAGCAAACAAATTTTATTCTGAAAACTACAACAATAATTAACAGGAAGACAAAATGAAGATATTATACCAGAATAGAATATGAAAAATGAAAATAATTCTATAATTTCATACTCCTCAAATTCAATATATATAGAGAAAATAAGTTGAGATCATTGCAGGTAGGCCGACAGAAAAGGATTGTGTGGACTAACAAATATAGTTGTCTTGTGACCACTAATAACTGATTTCTTTTTCCTCTCTCCAATTTTTAAGCTCTTTATATTAGTTTAAAGAGATAGACAAAAGAATTGTTTATCCAATTTTAAATCACTCATTAAAAAGTGTTTTGACATAAAACTAAAAATGAAAGCAAGTCCAGATTAATTAAGCATTAAGGAATGTCTTAAAATATAGCAAAAAATAAATTCTAGCTAGAAAATAAAATTACAACTGTATGTCTTCAAATTAGCTGAACAAATCACACTCATGAATTCTTTCAAGAGGCACAAATCAAGCAAAAATAATCAAGAGTTACCCCCCTTGTAAGCTTGCGAAGATCAGAGGACTATTTCTTTCCTCCCGTCTGGGCTGGTTGTTTTTAAAGCGGAGATCAGCTAACGCACACTCTTTAGGCTTGGTGCCCTTCCTCAGTGGGTTAGTGGGCCAAGACGACCAAGGCGACTGCCAAGCTGCATTTCTTTTTTTTAGAGTCGCCCTCTCTTAGATGGACGGCCTTACACAGCTGAAGGGCTTCATTTGCCTTCTATTTTGCATATACCCAGGGGAGGGGGGCAGGAAGTGGATTCATTACTTCCCCTATGCAGAGTGATCACAAACCACCTCAGCCAGAATTTATATATCTTGCATTATTAGATTCTATTCAAAACGGATATGATAGTTACAACTATTTCTTTATATACTAACAAAAATAAATATTCACATTAATAATACACTTATTTGCAGAGATTTTGCTTAATATGCCTATTTGGATGCGGAAGTTGATTTCTAAATAAGCATCAACTATGGAGTTTAGTTACTCAGCTGGCAATTTCAACTTATATTTCTGTCTTTATAACTAATGACTATTACAGGGAGATTTTAATTTTCAAATGCAATGTGGCTGATAAAATTCCACATTTCTTTTCTGCATAGATATAAAGAAAAGACTATGTTGATGAAGAAAGATTCCTCAGACTAAAACTGGCAGAAACCTTTTGCATATCATAAGTATTCAATTTGAATGTTGTGCAAAAGACAGGAAACTATGGTCTAGAGCAGCAGTATTCAAACTGTGCACAACCTTTCAGGGGTTCCTCGATACAAAGTGACATTTTTGCAATATACTTAATTCTTCATTACATAAACAATTCCTTCACAGCTTTTACATATGCCTTCTTATTTCATTTATCTTGTGTGATAATTAATTGTTTATAATGTTCTTGACACATTATGATGCTTAACTAAATTCCAAAGACTTATTTTTAACAGTTATGTTAAAATTAAAAACATCTTGGTTATTTACGTGACACGGACACTGTTCAGTCAGTAGTTGTTTATATGTCTATTTTTCCTTTGGGTTTATAAACATTCAGATAATTCCATAAACAAGGCTAAAATCCAGTTGTTACATACATATGAAGACCACACTGAAAAAATGATCAAATTCACGTTATTATCATTTCGAGTAATTTGGACTTTAAACTTCAAAACATATCTCACTGATTTTTTCGGATTTTCTAGTTCTCTTTCTTTATTGTTTGGTGAAACTATTTCACTAATGATAACAGTTTTTCTGCTAAAAATGCTTTGCAAGGTATTTTTTATTTATTTTTTTAATAAAATTATTGTTTGGAGTTTGTTCGTTTTACCATTTCATTCATATTTTATGACTAAATTGTAGCAGTATATTCGTGAAGTGTGAGGCATTATTTTGAACATCCAACAAAACCATTCATACATCAATCATTCACAAAAACAATGTTTAGAAAACAAAACAATTTTACAACCTCTCTTAACAGTGCAAAATAGTTTGTGAAAGAACCATGTGCAATCATTATCAATCAACCACCACCACACATTGTTACAAAATGACGACATATAGGACCAGTTTGTTTTTTTTAGCAAAACTTTAACTTTATTGAAACTAGAAACAACAGGTGTATGGTGAAAATGAGGATGATGATGATTCAGTCTGTAACCGAGTCACTTCTGTCCTCAATGATGTCTGTAGCGGGAGTTGGAAGAGTGTTAAAGAATGCACGATTTGCAGGATGACAGAAGCACTTGAGGACCTGAAAATCTTTATACTTTTCTTTGCTGATCTCCAGGTCAGTAGAATAAAGATAGGTAAGTTTTTGGATGAGTTATTGAAGTTGATTCCCATTTTGACTTTTGCTGGGGTTTTGTTATTACGGCCGTTTCCAGTTATTCCTAAATGACACCAACTGTGGATGCTCAGCTTTAAATAGGATTTCCCTTACTGGCCTAATTTGGAAGGGACATGCTGCTTTGTAGTCTGGCTTCATGTGAAGTCTAAAAACTGGTTGCAAGAAAAGCGGATGTCATTGTAGAGCATTGGTTTAACTCTAGCTTCTTCTAGCATTCTGCACCAGTCTTCTGGTTTATCAGGCCCATGTCCCTGTCACACTTTTACTGTCTGTTGCTTTTTACAGACACTGAAATATTTTTGCCCTTTTGTGTATACATAGTCGATTTCGACAATGGTTAAAAGTTATGAGAACACAAAACGAAAGTTAAGAAATCAAGTTTTAAAATTCTTCCAAAAATAGAATTAACCTTACAGAAATTTGATTAGAAATAAATTAGTTAACTTTTTGATTAATTGACTGGATTTTGTTAAAATATTAACCATAGACCTCGATGAAATGTACTGGATGTAATTAGACAAAAAATAATCTAAATTGTTTTTTAAAAAATAGTCTCATCAAAATTTGTAAAAGTTTATATTTATCGATTGATCTCTGGGGACCTATCTGTATATTTATATATTTATATTTTTGGTAAAATATTAAAATGAGTGTAAAAATGTGTGTGAAACTTGTATGAAAATTGGGCTATATTTTCCCACAGCAAATTTTCATGATTCACCGGTTCACGATCGCAAGTGTAAACAAATTTTCTTCAGTTTTCTATTGTCTACACAAATAAGTTTTAGTTGATAATTTCGACAATCTTCCTTAATATCACAAATATTGTTACAATAAAATTGATGGGAACCCAACGATTTCCTCTTCTGTGGCTTATCAGAAATTTGTGGAGAGTGTTGCATCCGCCATTTTAACTAGACCCGTTTATTCTTTTCTCGCTTCTGATTGGCTTAGTGTTCTCACATGATCAGCTGACAAAAAGTCTGATCGCTGTTCCATTTTACAGCTGGGAATCTGATCGTTCTTTCAGTGGATGGGTAAACTTAAAAGCTAAGTAACTGATAGTCTGATTGTTTTTACAGTTGTATTGTAAATAATTATAGTTTAACCTAGTAACTCAAAAAATGCAAAAATGGAGTTGGATCATTTTTCCAGAGTGGTCTTCATATGTAACATGTAGTTTGTTAATTTGTTTTTTGAAGGGGTTCCCTAGAAAATTTAATCATTGAAAAGGCTTCTCCAAGTAGTTAAAGTTTGAAGACCACTGGTGTAGAGTAACAGTATTTAGTTGAATTTTGACATGAAGGTAAAGAATATGGTCATGTTGATTGACTATCTTTCCTGCCTTTTCCATGAGACTCAATGCTAAGTCTACTTATTTAGCTATATTGGATATGAGTATTACTGCCACTAATCGGGGGAAAAAAAAGAAGATCTGCAGCAACTGGATTCTAATTTTAAGTAATTCATATTTAGACAAGTTCAAGCAAAAGTTAGGTTACATTTTTGCATATTCATAGATGGTTCATTGCAATCTATCATTATGTTGCTGTATTGCTTTTGTTTTCTTTATTTTCACAAAGTTTCACATGTGTCATGAAATAATTCAATTTTTGATCACTTTTTGTGGTCATAATGAATATGTAGCTGATTGCTAACTTATGATTATATATTATATTATAGGTCAAAGACACTTGCTAACATTTCTTTTTATATAAAAGATCAATATGTGGTGGGGGGGGGGGCAAAAATAAAAATAACATACTTACTTTTAGTCCAGCTTTATTCATTCGGATGTAAAATTCATCATCTTCTTGTCCCCAGCCCCAATATTTATTTGATAAGCCACGAGTCTGGAAAATAATATGTCCAAACTGGTAAGTTGTTTTATTCATTTTGTATTTTTAAAATGTATTTAAATAATCAAAGTTTATTTAAGCAATATTAATATAAGATTTAAAATAATAAGAAAAAGAACTCCACGAAAATCTTTATTTCCAAGGGAGAATACTAAGTAATTAATAGAAGGAGTTACGGCCCTTGAATTTAAATACACTACACTATATACTGTACAGCAATAAGAAATTGTAATTTCTCTGCATGTGAGGTAAAATTCCCACACATTAAGCGATACTCATTTTATATTGCACTGTTTTTATTTCCTAATAGAAAAAAAAAATACATTTAAAATAAGTTTTTAGACAAACTAGTGAACAAATCGGTCTGCTTGAAGGCAGAATTTTAAAAAGCAATAAAACAATTATGTTCAAAATATCTAACCGCACACATTTCTGTTACTGTGAATGTGTGTATAAGTCGACCCTAAAACTAAGGTGTTAATTCAAGTTTAGTCCAATATTCCCCAGATCAGTGGACTCCCCAAAATAAGGCAGTACAGCGTCCATCAGACTGTCAAGTTCAGAGGGTCTAAACAGACTAATATGAGCCAATCGGGAACATTCTTTATGCTTAAAAAGTTGACTTGTACATCAGTATGTATAGTATTCTCCTTTTTAGTGATTACAGGACCATGATAAGACTTTAGCAATCTGATATTAATACAGAATAATTGATTAATAAAATGTATTCATCCAGTTATGATATCAGCAGAAATAAATATTCTATATTGTCAACAAGAGATAATTAAATCATATATTTGTCATTACATAAGGAAATAAAGCTTAAGCTACATGATCCATACATATATCAATGATTTACATTTAGAATATGTTCTTGCATAATTATTCGGTAATGTCCATGTGTGTTTCTCTGACCTGCATAAATTCAAATTTTGATTCAACTAACTTCAATTTAGTGCAAAGACCAACTTTAATGTTTTATCAAGATGTTTAAATTTCTTGCATTTGTATTTTAGCAAAAACAATTTAACTAAAATGAGTTCATATCCGAGTCTTTCCAAGTATACCTAAATAAAAAGTTAGGATTGGTAATCATTTATATAGATAAGCTAGGACCGCTAGTTTCGGAAGTTTGAGGGATTGTTGTTGACAAGAATATTTAATACGGACTGATTCAGCAGGATACCAAGCACATTTTGGATGGGCATTCACATTTCGGAGATTTGAAAGTATGTCACGACATTGGTTTCAATCACGACGGCCTATTTTATTTTTGGTAATCATTTAGATATTAAGTTAAATTTAAAGGAATCGAGCAGATGTTTGAAATCAAGCATTTTCTTTGCTTTGTGAGATATTGAGGGATCCCACTTAAAGGGAGTCCCTACAAATAGGTTAAAAAAAGGGTTTATAAAACCATTACATATGACAAGATTGGCACGTATCTTCATTGTGTTTTCTAACAAAGTTTTAACCAATATTTTTTTTTTAAATCTGGACGCATACTCAGAACTTGCATAGAATTGGTCGACTTTATGTTGAAAATGTAATGCCAAGCTGAAATATATATTATTTGTAAAAATATATGCTAAGGAGAAAACTTGTTTAATAAAGTTAAAGCTGAATGTTGCAAACTTCAAGTTTTTTTATTTTTGGTAATCATTTAGATATTAAATAAATTATCCTATCACTGTTTAGTAAGTTCGCATGAATAATAAATTTCACAAGTTAAATTTAAAGGAATCGAACAGATGTTTGAAATCAAGCATTTCCTTTGCTTTGTGAGATATTGAGGGATCCCACTTAAAGTGAGTCCCTACAAATAGGTTAAAAAAAGGTTTATAAAACCATTACATATAACAATTCATATTTGTAGCAGCTATACATCCATTTATATAAATTGTTTCATTGAAAGTTGTATTTGAGCTTCTACGTAATAGCATCTTCTCTCTTGGGACCAATCATCATAAGAATTTATTACTAAACACTATTTTTGTGACATTCTTCCATGATAATGATAACCCACCTGCACTATTATTCAAAAAAAGAATAACATACCTTTTCAAAGTCCCCATAAGTTAACAAGAGAATTCCTCCCACAAATTTGGGATAATGGTAGCGTGGATGCAGGTCTGGTGCAGCTATGTGGAATGGTCCGTTTGCTGGGTAGCCGTAGTTGAGATCAGGGTTAACAGGCAACAAGTCCACATCATGCATGGCAAGGTAATCACATTCGCCCTTTGACTCTAAGTAGCCAACATTGATGAGAGCTGCACGGTTGAACCTGGATATTTAAAAAATGGATTGAAAGAGGCAATCAGAAAAATAAGGATTCATCAATTATGCTCTAGTTAAATTTCTAGTTAAGTTCATGAATTACTTCTTTTTCAAATTTACAATAGAAGTTAAAATGAAAGTACAGCATCAATAATTATCAATCATTCAATTAATATATTTAAAAATCCTAAATTTGATAAATTGAAATTCTGTATGATAAAGATAGTTTTAAGTTTCACAGCAGAAGTATTTATCCAGTGGAAAACATCACCAGCAAATTCATTTATTTTCAAAACCAAAGCGACCATATTAAGATACGGACTCATCTTCCTTAGCTCTTATTTATAAATGACTTATCAGTGTCAAGATCTGACATTTGTTTTTAGCACTCAAGGCCCTGAATGCAGTATCTTCATATGTCTGTTAGATAAGTGAGACACCTAACAGAGCTTATATAAAATCTTGTGATATTTGAAGGCATCATGTAATACACTAATATCTAAGCTCTTAAATATTAGTGTATTACATAATGCTTTCA
>VCCN01005916.1:1703802-1714964 GCA_006491835.1 Architeuthis dux | reverse complement strand
CATTTGAATATTAATGACCCTTCTCAATACTATAGAAAATATCTGTACAGTAGATGTTTGGAAGTAATATATCAGATTTTTGCTTCCAAAGGTTTGGAGCAGTTTTTAATTTAAATATATTACACTTTCACTCTCTCTCAAATATACTGGATTGAATGAGATAATAATGAAAATAAAAAAAAACATGTAATCCTTATTTTCTCAAATGTTGTATCAAGAGAGAAAAAAAAAAAAGAAAGGAGATTGCTGTCTTGAAGAATGAATAATTACATCATATTTGCATGACTATATTTTGTTTCCTCACCTTAAAAAGAAAAGACTTATAAGGGATATTCACCCTTATTTGACTTCCTCTCATTAATCTTTCCAATTATATCAATCATCATTGTTTCTAGAAATAACCAAATCTGGCTGCAAACACTAATTAAAAACCCTATTTTCTACAATGCTGACCTTATTCTGATCACAGAAAAAAGTGTTTTTAACTGCGATGAAATTCAAATAGGTTCATAGCATTCTTACGAAAGGAAGGATAAAAAGAGTGGGCGAAGAAAGGAAGGATAAAAAGAGTGGGCGAAGAAAGGAATATTTTTTTTTATTTTTTACGTCACATAATTTTTTTAAAAATCAATTCTCAATATGACGTAAGAAAAAGCGTTCGTAATTAAAACATTTTTTTAATATCTTTATTGTAAGCGTAGAGTTATGACCTATAACTTATGGTGAACACAAATAGATACACATTTCTTGCATACAAACGAAAATGTAGCAAGGCTCGAGAACACCAGTCAGTGTCTATATACAGAATTTTTTTAAAATCTCTTAAGAGAATTATATTCTTTTTTTAATCAATTGGAAACAAATAGTTTCATTACAGAAATAAATGTTGCCAAATTGTGTAAACAACGGCGCAGGTTTTGAACAGAGTGTTCTTTTTCTATTCATGGAAAACAAATTTGTTCAACATTTTTCTAATTTTAACTGATTTCAATGAACATAGATCTGAGTGGCCTGAAATTCTATGCAAGCAAAAAGGAATACAAGATCTTTCTCACCTTAGAAAAAGAAAAATACTGACAAGTAAGCTTTTCTATAAACTGGCAAATTAAATAATTATAAAATCCGTAATACCTATGGATTACTAAATAATTATAAAATCCATAATACCTATGGATTGCTATGTAATAGAAATATATTCATTGATAATAGATTAAAAGCCAATAGGTAGAGAAAAATAAATTTAAAAAAACATTGCTTAGTGCCTTACCTATAAAAATCTACCTGGTTGATCACAAATACCTTGTGTTGGACATGTTGCTCATTAAGATACCTGTCCATGTGAGAAACGAACTCAAGCAGCTCTTCAAAGCGATCCCGGAATGGTATGATAAGGGCTAGAGTGTGTAATTTATCTTTGTCAATGAGATCCTCCGATCTTTTATCCTGGTTCGTTGGCTGACAACTGCAGGAATCTTGCAATGGGTAGAAAGCCAAGTAGAGGGAAACAAGACAAGTGCAGAGCACGCACGTTAAGAGACATCGTCGTGTTACAATTCGTTTTGCATTTCCCATACATGACATTGGCTAAAGTCAGCAAGATCACTTCACAGATTCGCAGGATAATTCACATTAATCCTGAAACCAAAAATAAATTAAAATCAAAATTCAAAACAGTATTTGCCAAATGCATGAAATAAAGTACAAAAGTAAAATTTTAATAATGTATTAATATTTTTATTTTGAAATCATAATTTTGTTATAAGTTATAAAACAGAATTTAATGTATTCGTTGCCATAGAAATGGTGGCCAGAATTAATAAGTTGTATAAATTAGGATGATGGTAAAAGCTAGTCAAATTTAATAAAAAGTGGTATGTTACAATACTTCATCCAATAATAATAAAGATTGATTTATAAAAAAGACTGCTTGGTCTCATATGTAAAACAACATAAATATCGCACAGAGAGTCGGTTGTAGGGAGTGAGTTTATAAGTGTAAATCAGCTTCTGCTAATTCATGAAGTCTTTGTGGCCAATTGGTAAAAGCAGCTAGGTGTAAACTAGTCTCCCTCTGGCAATGAGGGTCTGAGTTTGATTCTCACCGAATGCTTACTCTTTATTTCCGATTGCGCTGTTATTTGTTGCCATAGAAACGGTGGCCCGAATTATTAAGTTGTTTTTTTTAAGAAATCAAAAAGGGTTTTAGAGGTAATGAACAGTGCCTGAAGCCATAACCAGACAATTAGAGAACAAACTCAAGATAGGTGAAGATTAATTTACAACAAAACAAAAGTTATATAGTAGCATAGTTATTTAAGATAATTATGCAAGATTTATTACATGTCGTCAACTGATTTTTAAAAAATTCAAAATCATTGTAAACAGATGGTAACTTTAAGGAAAGGTTAAGTTCCAGATTGAAAAAAATTACACGATGCAATCATCCTAGACACTTAGGTTTACATTCAAATTTAATTTCAGTCATAAGTTTGATAGGCATTGGTGAATAAAAAGAACAGAAAACACAGGTTGGCAATCAATAACTTTTAGGCTATTTTTCCAATATATACTGCAGTCAAACCCTTACCAAACCTATGGCTCTTCTCTTACTTAATCACTTTGACAGACCAGGATATCTTCATAACTACCCAGATTTTACAATATTAGGAGCAATTCTGTATCTCACAATAGAGAGAGAAAAGGAAAGGTTATAAAACAACAGAACAAAATTCAAACAGGTTACCAAAAGAGAAGATAGTAAAAGATTTTCAGCAATTTCTAAATTTTCAAAGAATCAAAAAGAATATACCTAGAATTCTTTCATCTGTACAGGAAGATTCAGTTCTCAGAATAGTTTTGTGTATACATGCACTCATTGTTAATTGATATCTGATAATTCATGTGGTAAAACATTTTCCTGCTTGGATACCTTATCTACCTCATTCATGAAATGAATTCAATCTTTTAGCAATCTTCCTTAAATTAGCCAGAACATTACTGACAAACCTTACCGTGTTACCAAGATGGATATTTCCTCTGTTCTGGTTAGTCACTTGATAAATTGTTTAAAGCATTTCTAAACTGTTAATGCTGATGATATTCTCACAATACAATACATTCATTTTTTTTTTAGTTTTTCTCTCCACTGCCCTAGTTGATTTTTCTTCACTCATAAGTAGAAAACATAGTATTATGTGTACTGTTCATTAATATTAATTTCCAACTTAACTGATGTCCATATGGGCTACAAATACACTATAAAGTTCACTGAATATTCTAGAGCAGCTTAACCTGAAAACAATGTACCAACATTTTTATATGTAGTAGACTAAGAAACTCCAACTTCAAAATGCAATCATTTTTAACAATTAGTTCTTTTTTATCAAAATTTGTTTTTGTTTTAAAAAATTCATTGAAAGTTTTTTAAGCATTTGATTACAGTATATAGATTAACATAAAAAATAAGAGAGATTTTTATTTTATATTTTAGCAGATTGCTTCCTTAACTACTATTTAACGATATTTGGCCTCACATAATAATACTCAGACTTTTTCACACTTTGTATTCATTGTGCGTCAGAGGGAATAAGATACTTCTCAGCAACAGAGAGTGTAGCCTGCATTTGCCAAATAAGTGTAGGTCTCTTGAGAGCAAGAAAGTAGAAATTACTTCCCAGTAAAATGACCTTGGCACCTTAACAAGGAATGGAGACAGATGGATAGTCTAACCCAAAACAAATCTAGCAGAAAATTAAAACCATCAAAGACAAATAGAAAACATGTTTTAGCTTCAAAATTACAAATGGATATTTTATACATGATATTTTAAAACTGCATCTGGTCTGTCCAGTCATGAAAATTCCCAACATAAAATAATTTTATTATTTTTTGATGTCTAGTTTTTGTTTTTCTTTTTTTTTTTTCACAACTGAGGTTGTTTTACAGAGGGCTGTGGAGTCGGTACACAAAACCTTTGACTCCGACTCCTCAATTTATGGCATGACCGACTCCGACAGTTGTAACTTGACTAATTATATATTACCTATATTGATTGAAAGCACACAACACACAAGGCATTTCATTATTGCCCACGTGTACCATCAGGCTACCTTTTAGCACCCTAACCAGTTAAAGTTTGAGTTTAGGCTATAGCTATGCCGTTTTCACATTATTTATTAGAAAAGTAACATTAAACAACACTTACAAAATTGAAAAAAGAGGCTATAGTTTTATCAAAAGGATATAAAAGAAATAAACTATAAAAATGCTATAAAAGAAAATCAGGAACATCTTTCTTTACCAGTTCAAAAATGTATAGTACATTCTACTACGAACAATTCAAAGTTAAAGCTTTAAAAAAAACATTGAACTTAAACTTAAAGCAACTTAACAAATGACCATTTTTGAAAAAATAAACTCAATTAGGTACATAACCTTTCTCTTTCGAGATTAAATCATTGTTTCAATACAAAATTGAAGTGAATAGAACATGAACGCTTACATTAAATGGTATAAATCAGTATGTAACTGTAAAATTCAGTTTTAACGCATTATATTACAATTTACATTTAGTTGGAGTCTGAGTGGACTCCAGTAACCTAATAATTGCTTCTAACTGGTTTTACATTCTACGGTTGTTAAGCAAGCAGCATGGATCAGAAATAAAGAATAAGATTGCATAACGGTTATAGAATGTAAAATGACCGGAGCATTGCAATTTCTTTTTTTAAAAGCAACTAAAAATATGAAAAGAAAAACTAGAAAAAAAATAAAAATTAATAATGCCAATGCTTCATCAAAGTAATTCAGACAAAAATATAATTTATAACCCCATTTTCTTATATCTGTTATATTATGGACTTTGATATGCATAATTAAAAATTTGACCAACTAAAATTTAAATAGTTCTGTTTATTTAGGACAGTTAAGTATTTATTTTTATTTTAGTAACCCAGAGAAAATTAAATGAGGTAAGGGAAAATTTTCTTTTTCAATTCTAAGCCATTTATAATACAAAACCTATTTAAATTTCTGCAAGTAATATTCATAGCAATGGGGTGACACTGAATAATACCATAGTCTTTAATGAATTTGTTTTAAAAAGGTAACATTTTACTGTTTTTACTTCAGACAAACTGTTCTATCGAATTGCAGGCAAGAACCATTTTAAAATCACTAAGTTTATTCTAGACTAGACTACAGAAGAAAGATTTGATAAAGCCAGATCAAATTTTAATATCCTTGGCCAAAATAAGAAACTCAATGTATTATTGTTTGATGTGATCTCTAAAGTGTTCCTCCTAAACAATCAGTAAACCTTCCTCAGAAATAGCTTCTCTGTCTCTAAGTGGCCAGAATCCGGCGAGAAACCAAGTTCTTGTCATTATCCTACCACTATCTTTTTCTTATCATTCATTTTAATAATATATTATTGGAACATCACCTGTTTTTGTTCAAGTAATTAACTTTCTGGATAATGCCCAGGTATCTCCGTTTGTATTAACTACAAAGCCTAAGCTCAGTATCTCATATTTGTTTCACTATCCATGCATTGTTCAAAGAGATGCACCTGTGTAATATACTACAGGAAACAAAGTTGCTTCTCACCTCCTCCAACTAGGGGATGGACCACTTTTATCATGCAGAAGCTGTCCAATTTTCTGATAACGGCAACATCCAGTATGAAACACATCTGTTTGCTCTTTAGCACACCTGAGACGTTTGCTACCATTACTTTTCAAGTGCTTTTCTGGTTTTGATCTTTTCCACTTTCTCCTCTTTGCTTCTTATGCATGAGGCATAAAAAGATACCTCATTTAGTTATGCTTTGAACACTAATGTCACCTTTTTATTAACTCTACCACACAAACATGCATTCATACAATATTAAGAAAGAAAGAAAAATTCATATATAAGAGATTCAAGGTTTATTCCATTAATTCTTCACTAAAGATATTGCAAAATACTTTAAAACTAATATCAGATGAGAGCAGACAATATATAAAGTCATCTGAGATTTTCTTTTCATGTTTTCTTGTAATATTTTTGAGGAAGATTATTTGGATTGGGATAAAGTAAAATTTGCATTAAATAGTGAAAAATAAGTCACAGTATAAATCTTTTCATTTTTTTCTAAGATATGGAACAGCAAAATAGGCACATACAAAAAAGTTTTTGAATAACATCAAGGTAAATAAAAGAAAAATAACCTATGATAGTAGCCCAGATACTTTTTTTTCAGTAACTCTGAAAACCAACTCAGAATAGCAGAGAGCCATGGAAAGAGCAATGCTAGGGATAACTCTAAGAGATAGAAAAAGATCAACATGGATCAGAGAGAAGGATATTATACAACTAATTAAGCAACAAAAATGGAGATGGGCTGGTCATCTAGCAAGAAGAGATGACAATAGATGGGAGAAAAGACTAACCGATTGGTGTCCATGAGACAGTAAACGCAGTAGGAAAAGACCAGACACAAGTTGGAGGGACGAGATAGAAAAGTTTGCCCGAAAGACATGGCAGAGGCAGTGTTGCCAACTCAAAAAATTCAGCGCTTTTTGCACTGCCAAAACAAGAAATGTGCTGAATCTAGCACGAAATGCACTAAATTGGCAACACAGGGCAGAGGTTAGCACAAGATAGGTTGTCATGGAAGAAGATGGGAAAGGCCTTTGTCCAGCAGTGGACTTATAACGGATGATGATGATGATGATGAATTATCAACATAAATGAAGAAATTCAAAGGGCAACAATATACATTATTATATCAAAGTTTAAAGTTACATGGCAATCCCAATTTCCAGTTTTAACTTAAGAGCTGTGTATAAGAAACACTTATGGATCAGTCTGTTGCTGACTAAACAGCCCTGAATTGTGAAGATGAGAATTAACAGCAACAATGAGAGAAATGTCTATCTTTACCTGGCATCTTGTACTAATCTAAGAACAGTTGTAAAGCATAGTGTAGGATTTGCTTTCTATCTATTTCTTTCTTTCTATTTTAGTAGTACTGGTAAAGATTATCTTCTTCAAACCCATTAAACGAAAAGAATTCCTTCCGCAAACATTCACAACAGTAATTAAATGAAAAGCAAACTTAGACATTGACAAGTATTAGTATTCAATAAATGTGAATATATTTAATAGATTGCATTCAGTGATCAACAGAATTAAGATATTATGTGGAAAAATGATGCCATGAATTTTTTTTTAAATTTCAAATCCACATCAATAGTGAATTAATTGAAATGAAATAATAGAGAAGAAATGCTGATTAAAAAGGAAAAAATGTGTTCAGTCCAACAAAGTATTCATTATGTTTTATTGACAACACAAACAATGTACACAAAATAATTGTATAAAGAGAAAAAGAATAGAAATAGTAATTCTATTTCCATTCTCTTTCTCTTTATACAAGTATTCATGTAACCAGACAGAATTAAATTCTTTATATAATAGAATGTCTGTTAGTATGTGTGTATGTTACCATAACACAGCAAAAACAGCACATTGTAGGCAGAGTTTTGTTAGCGCTACACCTTCAAAATGCTCTAACGTAAAGAATAAAATAAACCGGGTGATTTGCAACTGTTACATTATGTTTTAGGATGTAGTGCAATGGGTATAAAGCTTCAATATAAGTTCGCATTTCATGTAGTGTTAGTGGAACAATTTAGTGCAATGAAAAGCAAAAAAACATCAGGGCTCTAGGAGTAACAGTTTTGAAATTATGGGTGAATATGCCCATGTATGTTTTGAGGTATGTATTGAAAAAAAAAAAAAAAGAAAAAAAGACAAACTTCAACAATTACTAAAAGTATGATTTCTTACCATATAACATTTAAACCCCCTGGGAAGAAATTTTACTAGGTAGGAACATACAAAAAAAATGTTTCCTCTCAGATTGTATGCAAAAAGGAAATTTTGTATATGTTCTGAGGTACAGAATGGCTTAAATTCGTAAACTTTATTTTGAAAACATTTCTTTTTCATTTTAAATTTGTTACCAGTTAAAAGAACTGCATTCTGAGAAACACTTGAGTGTAAAAGGTTATTACAAGTTGTCAAAATCCCCCTTACAAAGCAAGTGAAAGACTGAATAATGACTAAAAAACATTGGAGACTTTAAAGAAATTAGGTTTCCAAGAGGCAAACACATTTATGCAATCCTTTGTTCAACATTGCTATCAAAATAATTTACTGAAGATAATCATTTTTTGAATTTTCTGTCAACCTACTCTTTTAAGAATTTATAAATTATTTTCAACTGCTACCAATAATAAAAGATTTTGCTTCAAGATATTTTGTCTGTTGTATATATTGAATTGGGTTAGAAATGTTGCATCAAAACTGTTTTCCAATAATAAAAAAAACAACATAAGCTGATAGATTCATGACACTGACTTTTTGCAAGGATGGTTTATACTTATTTTCTATGACTTTTTAAAAAAAGCTTTTATGCAAAGAATTAAATATTTCTTTCCTTGAGCTCAAGAAGATAAAAGACGAGTTATTCCCTTTTTTTTACTCATTAGACACGAGTTTCCTGATACTTAGATAAAAGATTTTATTGAATTTCAGCTAAGCATTTGATTGTTATAAGAAAAAACTCCAATAGCTCAATGCATTTCAGAAAACAACATTTTTAGAATAAAGAGATCAAGAACAAAGAACATGCTGAGGCTGAGAATAATGCCGCCATCAGAGTTGATAGATTTAATTTATTTAGTGAACAGATTCAGTTAATTCTATTTAGAAGACAAGTTACACAAAATATTAAGAAATTTGCAAATAAATGAGATTAAAGAAAACAAGATGAAAATAAAACAGTTTTTATTTGTGAGTGCAAGAAAGGAAAGAAAGCAAAATGGTTTATCTTGTGCAAAATGAAGCTTTAAAACAAAACATTAGCAAATATTTAGTTTAGACAAATTGAGGGTTATGTGAAAAAAACAAATTTATTTCTCACAACAAGATATTAAATATAACTTTTGTTTAAAATCAATCTATTTAAAGATCGATTTTAAACAAAAGTTATATTTAATATCTTGTGAGAAATAAATTTGTTTTTTTCACGTAACCCTCAATTTGTCTAAACTAAATATTTGCTAATAATATTTTTGATAACATTCAAAGTTTCTTTGAGCCTTTAAGCTCAAAGAAACTTTGAATGTTATCAAAAATAGGTAAAATAAAAGTAAAATTTTGTAACTATGGATTTTTATTACCTTTGTTTTCTACAATCTAAAAAATGCTTAAATGGTGTCAAAAAAAAAAAAAAAGTCAAGCAAATTGGCATTAGTAATATGATTTTTACTAAATTTAAAAAAAAAGAAACTTGGTTTTGTATTCAATGGGCTCAAGACTAAAAAAGAAGAAAAGGAGATAGCAGAAATGTTCATTGTCAATTACTCATGGGGGAGAGAACAACAGTCTGATAGTTATTCCCAGTCTTGTCTGGAAAAGTCAACAGGAAATCATAACACATCAAAGTAAGTGACATCCTGCGTATTATCTTTAACAACAAGCATTGCATTTTATGAATGTAGAAGGTTGGTCACATAACCTACTATTACCTATAATAGAATAAATTACTTGATCAGCACACAAAATCAAACATGATTTACATCCAATCTTATTTTGTCATACAACTTAATACATGTGTGTATTCATAAAACTATGTAAAACAACTCAGTGGTACAAGGTAGAAAGAATAAATAGACCAAACAGACACAGAAAATACCTGTTAAATTTGTATCAAGAAATTAAATTGCTCTTTCAGCACCTCAAATTAACACATAGTATCTATTTTTGACAGTGATGAGAATAGAAGAAACCTTAACAATAGACATTGAGTTTGCTTATCTTGTGAAGCATCTTTTGTTAACACTATACATGGAATAGCATTATAATTTGCTGAGTAAATTAGTAAAATTGAAAATAAACTAAAATTTCAAAGTTCTTTTTAGTAATAGGAAATCTTTGAGCAAGACATTTTTTTAGAACACTTGATACACCAACAAAGAATTTCTTTGTGAAATAGTATGCTTAAATGACTTCACTATCAAGAATTTTTATCATCATAAATATTACTTTGAGAAATTTTAAAAATCAGTTATATTTGAATAAAAATCAAAGAACTCTTTCAAAATAGCAAAGAACCTATTTTTCATGTAGAACCCTAATCTCTAGTACTAGAGTCGCTAATTTGTGTGTGTCTGTCTGCAATGAGCATTACGTCCAAACTAAAAGTTCCAGAGTCTGTTTTTTTTTGCATGGATATTGACTTAACCTCAGGATTAAACATAGGCTATTTTGTTTTTTTATAATTCCAACAATATCAAGTTTCTATTGGGGGTCCAATTCACAATGTAAATATTATGCTAAACTGAACACATATTTTATGTCCAGTAGGTAAATGACAGAGAGAATAGAGAATGTTTCTATATATAGGAGAGAGAAATAGAATGTTTACAGTGTAATGTTTTTATTACGAAAGCAGACAACACATGTAAATGTTTTTATTATGAAAGCAGACAACACATGTAAATGTTTTTATTACGAAAACAGACAACACATGTAAATGTTTTTATTACAAAAGCAGACAACACATGTGAATTTTTTTTTGGGGGGGGGGTTAAAGTTGTTAGTAGCTTTTTTAATACATAATAATTCTAAATACTTTTTAAAAGTTAAGTATCTTTTTTAATAAAATATTTTTTTAAATTATTTTTGTTACTATTTTCGATCAGATTCTAAGTTGAAGTCTGATTCATTATTTAATTACGGTATTTAATGTTCGTCTAAATAAATACAGATTTTTTCTTTATTCTCTATTCGCATTCTTTCTTTCATTATTACAAAAGCAGATGACAGTGTAAATGTTTTTAATTTTTTTGTTCAGAAAGTTGTTATTAAAGTAGATTTTGTTTTATACAATGTAGAATTTTTAAATGAATTTTTGTACTATTTGCAATCAGTTTCTAAGTTAAAACCTACTTTAATTGTCATGCAACAAAAATACAGCCTTTTCTTCCTTATTGACTCTTCACAATTTTTCTGCATTTTTTCTTTCTTTAATATGAAAGCAGACAACAGTGTAAATGTTTTTTTACATCTTTTGTTTGGAAAGTTATTAGTAACTTTTTCTAAAACAGTGT
>VCCN01005916.1:1610651-1623677 GCA_006491835.1 Architeuthis dux | reverse complement strand
GGAAGGCATAAGATCAAGTTCCCCTGTTGGGAACAGTCTCTCAGCACACTTATCTCTCTCCCATTCTTCATCCACCGGCCGACAAAAATGTAACTTAAGAAATAAAAATATGTTCACATATTTTTACGACCAGCTTTCGAGTCCTTCCTATCTATCCAAGACCAGGACATTCACCGCACTATACAACAGATATTCAATCACCTTTTTTGAAACTCTAGAAACTGGTACTTCAGTCATTGCTGGCTTTGATGTGTACTGGAATGTCCCATTCGTAAGTTCATCATGATCAGGTAGTGGTTGTGACATCTGTTCTTTTTTGATTCACCAGATCTGTTTTGTGGATTCTACATCTGTTTCTTTTGAAGGCTGGATTGCAATCATTGCAAGTGCATGAGTGGACAATTTGCCATTAGGAGATGAGATGTCAGCATCAAAGTTATGGGCTATAAGCTGAATAAGACCAGCACTAGCGTCTCGTATGCCCTGGAAACCAGTGTCTGTACAAGTTGCAGGAGCTGTTGACTTTTTGAACCTCATGACTTCATCATAACTGCATGTGACTTTGTAATCATATAAATGATCTACTATCTTCTTGGTGTCCCATGTAAGCAAGCCCAGTGCAATCTGTAAATCAGTCGCTTGATTTGTTATCACATTGGTCACTATATTTCCTTATCACTGTGGCAGGCAAGGTTTTGTTTAGCTTAGGAGATATAAGTGCTAAGAGTGACAGCAGTGGTGGCAAAATTACTTCTTCTATCTTATCCCTGTCAATGTGAATATCATACTGGTTTTGATCAGATTTCATTTCCTACATTCTTTTCCAATGCATTTAGCAACTTGATTCTTGCTATTTTCAAGATTATCTTCATTCTAATTTTTCACTATCTTAAGAACTGATGCAGCACAACTATTAAATGCAATGATACTTGCATAGTCAGGGCATGACAAAACTACCACATCACCAGAGAACTATTCTTTAATTTTCTGGATGAAACACTGACAAGAAAGTGACTGTTTCCCACAACTATTGTAGACATCAGGCAATTCAACTGAATCCCAGAGTTTTTGCTTGTCTTCTAGCATAATTCTAAAGACAGCTTCCATCCCGGGATCTGTAACATCAGTTTCACACATTCTTTCAGTTAGTTGGATGTTTCTCAGGGCCAGAAACCTACACATACATTCCCTATGGTATCTGGCTTCGGCAGCATGGAAATCAAGCGGCCCTTCAATTCGTATTCTAACCTGATTATCCCAGTCATCATTTCTTTCTTTACATCTTTCCAGTAGAAATTCTTTGTATGGTCTTTTATCATGCTCAGAATGAGTTGAACGACAAAGAAAGAATGGTTTCGACCTTTCCAGATGTTTTGGATCTTTCTCCAGTTCACATATCTCCCAACAGCAAAGACAATGCTGCCTAAAGTTGAATGGGACACACTAGTTTCTTAGGAGGTCCTTCTCCAGTATCATTTGAATCAATGTATTTTGCTAAGTTTGAAGTTTATTTTGATATACGGTTCTTATGGTAAAATATGGTTAAATTTCTGTTTTCTAACAGCTGGGGTTCTAAAGTGAGGTGGAGCTCATCACTATACTTCTTGCTGGGATTTATAATTGACTGGATGCATTCTGGCCCATTGTTTTTCTGTAAAGCCTATGATTGTTGATTATGCACAGGCATAAACAATAAATTCATGGGAGGCACCACTCTTCAAGACCATATTTTACATGAGATTGCATTTGTTACTGTCACAGATTTTTCTTTGTATGCATTAAATCATTAAAATAAGGATAAAGGAAAGCAGTTTTATTATTGGTGGCCATTTTGCCTTCCATGTTAACATATCAATACATCCAACAGGTTTCTAGTGTACAAGATTGAATTCCTCATCATTAAAAACCTATAATTTGATGTTTCTGTTATCTTTCTAATGTAATTAGAGACTGAGATATGGGCATTTCCTATATGGGCATTTCCTATATATTTCGTTGGATTTTGCAAAATGACCAAGGTTGATAGTTTCACACCCACCCCAAAATGTAAACTTAGACCTCATAGAATAATATTCCACAGAGAAAAAACCTTTTAGGTTACCCACCCCCCACCTCACGGCAGACAGACTAAATGTTATCTATTACTTTTAGTTTGATTGTAAAAATAAAAAGGGATTTCTCTTTACATAGATGAGAAATTCCTTTAGAGTTCTCTGCCCTTTCACCATTTAAAGGGGTACTTCTTTTTCTTAACTCCTTCCTTAGCACTTTTTGAGCCCCTGCTACATAAAACGGCCAGTGTTGCCAATTTAGCGCGTTTCCTGCTTTGGCAGCAGTGTTGCCAACACAAAAAATATTTTCTCGATAGTTTGTCTGCCAAAAAGCGCTACATTTTTTAAAATTGCTAGAAATGGCCAAAAACCACCAAAAAGACGCTAGAAATGGTAAAAAACGGCCAAAATGTTTTAGGCGAAAACGCGCTAATTTAGCGCTTTTTGCAATGCCAAAACAAGAAACGCGCTAAATCTAGCGCGAAACGCGCTAAATTGGCAACACTGTTTCGCAGTGCAAAAAGCGCTAAATTAGCGCTTTTGCCCCTAAAACATTCTGGCCATTTTAAAACATTTAGCGCTTTTTGGCAGTTAAACTAGCGCGAAAAATATTTTTTAGTAGGTAACACTGAAAATGGTGTGCAGTAGTCCAGTGTGTGGTCCTCTGAAGAGCCGACGCCCAATTTGAACGTAAACACGAATTTCTTGTTCTCATTTCTTGTTTATTTCTGGCAATTTTGTTTATCTACCAACCACCGTCGCAATAATAGCTAACTCAACACGTTTCACTGTTTCAAATATTGCATACTACCTAATTTAAACGAAATGAATAATAAAAAAAACTTTGGTTTATCTTTTACTTTTTATTTTTTGCTAAATGAAAGAGTTAAAGGAATGGATTATTAAATGTAGTTGTATGGCACACATCGACTCCAATAGATTTCAAAAGTCGATTCTTTACTCAAATCTCCAAGTCTTTTTCTTCCAAGTCAATTGACAAATATCCAAAGTGTTAAATATAATAACTTGACAAGAAGCACTATGCAAATATGTTTTTCAAATTGATGAGTTATAGCTAAGTTTTTTATTTAATCCCATGAATATCAAAGGTTTTACAATGAAAATACTGTCCTGTGCATAGGTTATAAAACAATTACTATCCATAACGACCGTAGCCACAAAACATGCAAACATGAGATCTCTATGTTAAAGTACTGTAATGTAAAAAGTGCGTCCCTCTAGATAATAAGGTAGATAACTCTTTAGTCTTTAATTATTCTCTGCACCGTGTGTTAACACTTTCATGGCGTGTATAGTTATTTACTAAGCTTAGTTTAGTTTTGGCCACATTGTGCACCCAGTAAGGATTGAACTCACTACTTAGTCGGAATAATCTGCAAGACCAGTATGCTAACCATTTCAGCACGACGTGGCGCCCTATCGCTTTGCATGTGTACCGTTAATTTAGAATAAGATAATCTTGTTCTTCACAGTTCATTTTTAGTGGTCGCCGTCGCGAAGGTCAAGTTTCGGCTATGGCTAGAATAGTGCTTGGGCACGCGCACACGAGTCGAGCTATGTTCTTCGGTAACTCCTTCGTTCGTTCAGCCTCAGTTATTTTGAAAGGAAATAAGGAGACTAGAACTTTTGCCTCGCTGACACGACGAACGGCAAGTCTGATCGTGAATAACAGCTCCACCTCTTTTTATTTATCTGGTTGCTCTATCAATAATCTTTCTACTAACACCACCCCGACAACAGCTGGTACTACTACCCACGACCACCGCCCCAGTCGCTCGCAGCAAAACGTACGATATAAATCCACAAACAAGCTCGACTGTTATATTCACAAACGCCTATTGCACACCACTGGGGTTGATAACATGAGGTTTGTACAGTTTCTGAAGACTTCTAATGGGACCCAAACACGTGGACTTGGTGTGGAGTTGCCCTCGTCGGGCGAGTTCGTGGATTTGGTCGCTGCTGACCCCACAATACCCTCGGATATGAAAACCTTTCTGGAAGGATCCCGGACGCTCCTGGTCAAGGCTTCACGGTGAGTTTTCTTCTTCTTCTCCTCCCCCGCATTGCATAAAATCAACTAAAAGTACACCTGATCAGACAACCAGCTATTAGTACTAAAAATCTAAAAGTGCGCACCCGCCTCCAGCCAACTGAGAAAAAAAAAATGTGTCTATTAAATTTTACTGAGTTTATATAATGTAATGATATTGTGCAAAAATAAATTAATGATTTAAAGAAATTAATTTAAAAGTTCGCTTAACTTAACTTTTCACATTTTAAAATCTTCATACACTGATGATAGTAAACTTTTTTCAGTGAATACTTTGTTTTTGTTGTTAAAAAATTGGACATCATGGAGTTAAGCCATGTTTTCAAAAAGTGCAAAATACGATGTATTTTCAAAAACATCCAGAAATATCTAGTATCTATGGAAATTTAGCGTCCCAAATTAAATATCTAAAAACATCTAGAATCTAGGTAACTGTACCGTCCGAAATACTGCGACACGAATAATAATACAATGTCTGTTTCAGTGTTTACTGTTTGTGTTTACTCACCTTAGTTGAGGGCATTTCTGAATTTAAAGGTTTTTAATTTAAATGTTTTTAGTTTAAATTTACGAAAGGGCCCGATTAATACAATGTTTACTCACCTTTATTGTGGCATTTCTGAATTTAAAGGTTTTTAATTGAAATTTACGAAAGATCACTAATACAAATACAAATTTTGATTTTTAAATGTTCAATTTGTAACGGACTCATACATATTTTGCACTCACGCATACGGTCAGCAAGTTGAAACCACTTGACTCAATTTTCATTTGGAACAAACCAGATTTTTGTTCCGAGAAAATGGGTTATCTCCTCTTTTAGATAACCAGTTTTCAGGACATGAAAAATCCATACATGACTAGAACATAATATGCTTTGCAGACAAGAAGTCTGGCCAAATCATGTTTCTTGTCACCTCATATTCCATCTTGGAACTTTTGACGATACCCAGTTCACCGGCCGATATTTTTGACCAGCTACACATCACCACTCACTTCTTACTATAAGAAACCCAGCAATTTTGTTCAGTCCATCCAGATTTTGTTTGCCTAAACAAATCTATAGCTGTTCCGAATTTTGATTACGTAAATATGCATTCATACATACACACACACACTCTCTGTCCTAACATCTTCAACAAACTACAGGCACTTTTACTAAGTAGAATACAAACACTTTAAAATGCATTCCTTCCTTCTTCTTAGCTGAGAACTATTTTCTGTTATCTCCAGTAATAAATATACTCATTATCATTGCAGAGTATTTTGTATTTCTTTATTCACATTGCATTTTATTACCATGTGCAAACTGCAGTCCTTGCACATGCATGTAATTTCATTTCCTTTTACTACTGCAGAACAGGCAGAGAAAGAAAGATCCTTTTTATGTGTATTGTTAATATTACCCTCTTTCTTTCTCTAGTCTCATCAGCACCCTAGCTTTACTTATGGGCATTCACACCATATTATGACCATTCATAGATCTATATCAGACATCAATCATCAAGCTGTTAACACTAGGCTCCAGGATTTTCTAACCAATCAGAACAGCATTTTGTCATATAAGCTCTCACACTACACACGAGAACAGCATGGACACTTGATATCCTGGCTCCCCATTGGGGATACTGCTGATTCTTGCACACACACATACAATCTAACACGGCCGCACAAAATCATACACTAACACACTAAGGCAAGTACTTAAAATATCGCTACTTCTTAGAACTATTTTCTGAACCTTCACCAACTTAGCATTACTTCCCTTTTGTATATTTCATGTATAATAAATATTCTTTATTTTATATTTTGCATTGTTGTATTTATATATATTCGTCCGTATGTCAATTTCAGCATTTCTTTCTTTACCATGTGTCCAGTTTTTTCATCTCACTGACTACTGTCCCCACTTCTAGCGACACACTAAGGTTAACTTACATACACACTAGTACAAATGAGTGACACATTTGAATTACTTACAACTCCTTACCAACGAATAGGCATATTGCTCATCCCGACCTAACATCAGACCACTACTTTAATTGTAGCTAGGAAACATTATATACAATCATTTATCTTTTGGAGTCCGCTTAATAATTTCTCTCCTCTACAAATATACATTTCACCGCTACATACCTGAAAAAGAATGGGATCTTGTCATGTGTTCATACTAATCGTCTCCAAGGTTGCACATTTATTCCAAATCAAGAGCTAAAAAAGAAAGGGCGTGGTTCTTTAGATTACAAATCTGACATGAACTCTGGCCTTATTGTTGGATAATGGGCCAGTGCATGTTGCATCAAACTATGGAGGGTAAAGATTGTTGAGGAAAAGAAGCCGAATCTATTGAAGAGAATTCAGCCTTCTTGTGGAGGAATGATTTTGTGGCGTGCCGGCTCGAATGCATTATATTTCTCCATAATACTGTTTTTTTTTTTTTTAGGTGGGTTGAAATTGACTCCATTTAGATACAATCAATGGCTGGAAAAGGAATTAGTAACAAGAGATGGACGAAAAGACAATCTTGAAAGAGACAAACATTTTTATTCATTTAAGAGTTGAGGTTTAATATGGTTAGCGTTTATGTGTGCGTGTGTGCATATTTAAAAGTCCATTGCCTGTGTGTATGTGTGTAAATATGTAAGAGTACTTTGTTCGAGTATATTTGTTTCGTGTATGAAAGAGTTCAGTTATATTAAAATGTGTATGCGACAAAGAGTTCATATTATATTAAAATGTGTACGTAAAATTAAGGTAATTGGCTTATTTTGTTTTGTGTATTTTTTATACTCTGGCCCGTCCGTAGCGTGTGAAGACCGCGCGTCTCGGACAGGCCAAAATCATAAAATTGGTAGCAGCGCTGTCGCGCACATCTTGTAAGGGAGGCAGACTGGGAGTAAAAGAGGCTGGTTCAAATATTGCGCCTGTCACATGATTAATTGCTGGTCCCTGGTTGGCTGTTGCTACGTGGGGACGTGAAGGTTATGAGACCTTGTGGGGAATTAGAGAACTAACCTTTAATCACGGGGGACAACTCTGCTTCAACTTGCCACACAACCACTTGGTTCAGTACAGCGGTGGTGCACAAAGAAAAGAAGAAAATAGATATAACATGTCCTCAGTTGATCCTTTATTTCAACAAAGAAATGGGGGGGAGTTGATTTGGCAGACATGCTGATAGCTCTATTGAATTCCGATGAGAACCAAGAGATGGTATATGAAGATCTTCTGGCATGCAAAACAAATGCTTGGCAGCTCTACAGACGACATTGTGACATCCTAAAGGTACCAAAGAAAGAGGCTTACCTTTGTGGATTTCATCATTGGTGTAGCAGATGCATTGATCACTGCTAGAAAAGTGATGAAAACCCCAACCCCAGGGCGACCAAAAAGGGGCAGCACAGACAATAAATGTGTGACAGCATCTGCAGCAAAGATTAGAAGAAAAGCAACAACTCCTCTTCCTTGTGAAGAAACAAGGTTTGATCAACTGGGTCACTGGCCAGCGCCTACTAATGGAAAATGTCAACGTTGCTGATATTGCTTTTCATGGCTTTTCAAAGATATATTGCAGCAAATGCACGATTTGCCTTTGTCTCAGAGAAGGAAAAAACTGTTTTGTGGACTATCACAAGAAATGAGCCCGTGAGAAAACTTTGGACAGACATTTTATATGTAATGTATCCACATTCCAATAGTTATTTTTCACTCTTATGCACCAATGTAGCATATCTGCTACAAATAATTTCTCCCACTTTTCTTTGGGGTGAGGGAGGAAGAAACAAAACGTTTTCCTCAACTAGCGTAATTGATGTCCATTCATCCAGTTTTTCATGAAAATTAATATTTTATTAAAAAACAATATTTGCCACAGAAAGGGTTAACTCAGTTTTCTACATCTTGACTAGTCACAAGTGTAAACATAAAAGGATCTCTTTCTTCAAATTTGATATAAATACTCCACGGCTTATTATTGAACATCCCAGTGTTGGGGGCAGTTTCACTATTAACGAGTGCACCACAATCATGTTGTATTTATGTAACATTTGAATATGTAAGACTTGTGGTCATTGTAAAGTAAAGTACATTGTAATTCCAAAAACTCACAATATTTTGCTCGTAAGATGGAGATTAAACATAATAAATTATCTACTGAATTAAACGCTATACCAGTCAGACAACATCACAAACTATTTCACGACTTGGTGTGGATAAACATATATAAAAATTTTAATTAATTTCTACATCATGAAATACTGCAATAACGTGTCTGGCATCACAAATATTTAATCAAAGGCAACTTACCCCAAAATCTCTGCTCGTAATGTCTGAAGAAAGGTTACATAAATTTTTCCATCTATGCGACAAAGTAGCGTGATAACTTCTGTGCACATGTGGTTAGGAAGAAGTATCAAACAATGGCTGCTTGATTTTCAGGCAATAAATTTGGTCCGACAAAGTTCTGAAACTGTTGGAAACTGTAGTCTCTTCAAAATGAGTCCCAGGGAGAAGAAAAGAGAAAAGCCCCACATCAAGGTAACAAATTAGCGGGTCGTAACAAAAAAGAAACTCATTTTGTTCCTGTCGATACAAACATTTTCTTCAAGTTACTTAGAAGACATATTTTCACGTCTTTTTGGTGGAAAATTATTTCTCAGACTGTTCATGCCACATGTTTTATGAAATAATCTCTGGAGACCTGATTGGTCCATACCAGAAACACAAGTCACGTGTTCATAGTTTTACCAAAATCTGAGACCTGAAAAGTACAAAATGGATGGCAAAACACTCTAAATTCACCAAAATGGCGATTTCGTCTTCTCCATTTCCCTTCGTAGTGACGCCACAAACAACATGGCGCCTTTTTTCAAATTTTCTGTAAAAAACAAACGAACACTTCCAAAAAGTTGCACATTCAATTAAACATTTGTGAAGCCAATGATTTATTTTAAAACAGTAATAAACAACTTCGATTAATCTTAAAACAATTAATTCTTATACATACCAGGTCCTTACTATAGCAATCTCCTCACTGGATGCATTTACAGGAGTGGGAGTCCAAGTAAAGCTAAAGCGCTTGACATTCACATCCACCAGATGATAAATTCAATGGCCCATAATAAAAAGTATGATGAAGTACTGATAGTCTGTGACTTCAACCACCCAACTATCTTGTGGAATCCTGCCCCATGCATAACACACAAACACACTACAGGCCATCTGGACCCGCTCTTTGTTGAATGCATCAGAGACTCCAACACATAGACAGACCTACTAGATATAGAGATAACCAGCAACCAACCATAGACAACCTAATATTAACAACTAATATACTTTTAATTGAAGATATAGAATACAACAGCCATATACGACTATCCGACAACTTCACCATAGACTTCTGTCATAAGAAATCCACCTCAACCACCATGAGATAAAATGAGCAAACTCTTAAGTCTTGACTGAGTAACTCTGTTTTCACACAAAAATGTAGAAGATACATACCAAATATTCTTAACCCATAAGAACCCAGACCCATTTCTACTTGAAGGAAAATTATGTGGGATATAAAACAGAGTAAATGGACCACATGTTTTTAATAAGAAATATGGTCAGAAACATTGTTCAAGAAATATGGTCAGATTAGGTTAAATGTAATATCGGACATGTTATTAAAGCATTTGAATTGTTAAATGGGTTAAAGCTTTTTAAAAGGTGCTATTTCTCTTCCATGTGGAACCCAGGAAAATTACCCTTTTTAAAATGGAATTCTGGGTAGGCAAATTGACCCACAGTCACATGACTGCACCAGGATGTTCAGTACATGTCAGATAGTACACTTCATGTGTTAAAATCAAGGATACAATTGTATAAGGGATTGTGCAGACCATTTAAATTGTATGTGACACTGGTGATCAACCGTCATAAACCTACTAGTGGCACTAAACGTATGGAGTGAAGCATTATCACACAATATACTGGTGGATGTTATATATCTAGATTTTGAAAAATCCTTTGACAAAGTCCCACACCATAGGCTAATCCTCCAACTACAACGTTATGGCATCCAAGGTGGCATAATAGTTATCAGCTTGGAAAAAAACACAATTGACAACCATGGTCAAATTCTAGTTGAGAGTGTTTATATCACTTTTACACTGATGATGCCTTTTGAAAAGACACAAATCTAACTCTCCAAGCATTCCAATCATCATTCATCTTGACCATGGTCTTCTTACTGGCATGGAAAATAATAAATAAGTATATGGGCAATCCACTCTCCCAAAATTATCTTGTCTACTCTGGTAGTGGCAGCAAAATAGCTGCTATATCCACTGTCAGCATTGTCAGATAGAAACTAATGAATCATAAGTTCCATCACTAGTTTATTGCCAAGATTCATTAAATTGGGAAAATCCAGTAGATTTCTCATTAGGAAAGTCAATTAATCAGGTTTTTTGTAATGAGACCATTAATTATTCACTTCCTTTAATATGACCTAAGATCTTTTAGATACCACATTGTAGCTTGTCAGTCTTTACTCTTTGGTAGGTGAATATCACATCTTGTGGCAAATGAATCCAAATCATTTCATGTATTCAAATTATTTTGGATTCATAGTGTAATGTTGTATAGCCACGGGTCTGCCGGAGGAAAATCCTGGACTTGGAGAAAAAGCAAGACCGGAGACTTGGTTTATACAAATATGATGGTATATTTTTATTGCATCAGACACATCATTCAGTAGCTGAGAATGAAGAGTAGGAGAGGGATAATGAGAGCCGACATACTTTTCTTAGACAGCAGGGCATACGGGTCATTTGACAACAGGGAAATTGGTCCTGTCTTCATCCCAAGCCTAAGTGATCTCTCTGTCTCTCTGCTTTTCCGAGGGCCTCTGTGTTGCCTTTATTGGGTTTGAATGCCCACACTGATTTTCCAGCCCGCCATCTGCAGTCAGGGTTTGGTCAATATCCTGTTGATGACTTTTGAACACCTGGTGTGTCTGTTTCCGGTCCTGGACATCTTGCAGTTTGGGGTTTTCGTCAATATCCTGTTTATAACTTTCAACACGGCTGCCTAAATATCCAACAGTAATACTGGTGGGGAGGAGTTTATCTTTGTTTCCAAAAGGTTTTTGTTCACAGGTGAAATTAGTAGCCTATTTCAGGATTGAATTTTGGGATGTGATAGTGACAGCCACCATCAACACTTCTGTTGTATGCATGCATATTTTGATATGAGCAAGTGTCTTCAGGTTTAAGAGCATTTTTTATGAAATCTCATTTTGATGCCGTTTTGCTAAGTTCATTTTATGTGTGTATGTCCTGTCCATTTGGCCGATTTCTAGAATCCATGCGCAAAATGGAGATAACTCCTGTTAGTCTTAAAATAAACTAAGGATTACCTCCCTTTTTCAAAAACAGAAAAAAAACTTCATTTCCATACACACTTTTAACATTTCACACACTCACCCACTCGATGTTAAAAAAAGGCACACAAATAAAATAAATAAAAACAACTTTATTTCCATACAAACATTTAACATTTCACACACTCGCCCACTTGATGTTAAAAATGACACATAAATAAAAGCAATTTAACAATTTAATTTATTCAAAGCAATAACAATCTGTTGCTCCTGGAGCTCCCACCTCCTCCACAGTTGCGGGGTCAGTGGGCCCCCACACAAATCTCTGCATGTAAGTATCCTTATTACATCATTACTGTATGTAGCCTGCCTATATGAGAGTTATGCATGTATGATATATACCCACTATACCTTATACTTTCTATCTTTATTGCCAATTATGTATTCAATACACCTTTAATAACATAATGTTCATGTATTTCCAGATCTTTAATTAAGATGAGTATTAAAAACTATCAAAACTGTTATCCATTTCTAGTACATAAAAAGATTATTACAACTAAGGATACTTCCTGAAGAGCTAAAAGCTAAAGCTGATATTCAGCATACTTTGGACTTTGAAAGTAAATATATTTGCACAAATTGCTATTTGAACTTGAAAGTACCCGAGGCCTCAAAGATGCAACTTAAAGATTATTCAAGCAATTCAAGTACAACCTCCAGCAATTATAACAATCAAGGATTTGAAGATGGACCAATTTATGTTTACACTGAAGATATTAATGCAAGCCTTGAAACATTGACTGTATCATAGCATCATGAAAAAGTCTAGATGTGACTACTCTTAAATTTGCCAAACTAGATGAATTCTCTTAGTACACAGTTTTCTTAAATTTCGTTTTGTGTCGATAAAGAATTTCCATTGTTTGATTGGATTACAAAATATTTTATTAAAGATCAATGTTTATTAGTGACTTTTAGTTTTAGCTCCATATTAGACTATTAGATGGTGTGAAAAAATATTAGTACACATAGTGTCCTAATATTCTTATTATAGTTACAGGGTATAAACTAGGCTAATGTTTCATTCACTCATCTGTCTAAAATGAAGCTAATATCAAGACAAATTTATATTTGGACTTAATAATTACTATTTAAGATAATGCACAAAACAAATTACTGCGAAATAGCAAGTTTTTCGAAATTGTTTATTTGTCATACTTATTATGGAAAAAATCAAGTTAATAATGAACATTATGGGTGATATAATATGTAGTCCTTATGTAAAATAATGAGCATAATACACAACAAATGTTTTATTAAAGATCAAGGTTTATCAAAGAGCTTTTATTTTTAGCTCCATATTAGACATATGATCGATGAAACATAAGCCTAGTTTATACCCTGTAACTATAATAAGAATATTATTACACATTAATGTGGCAGCTTTTAGGGTGAACAATCCCTTTTAAGATATGTTTGTTTAAACATCAATGAGCAAATGTTATGATATACTGGCATTTCTGGACTAA
>VCCN01005916.1:1526557-1537079 GCA_006491835.1 Architeuthis dux | reverse complement strand
CTCACCTTCCCCTGGATTAGGAGTCAGAGTTAGGTGTAGGATTTGGGTTTTGTGTTGGGGACTAATGATAAAGGCCCAGGGTTCGGCGAGAAAAAAATGCAATTTAATTTTTGAGTGGGGTTGTAAATTATGGGTGTAGCTATTGGGGTGGGTTGGGATTACTAACTATAAAGGCCTATGAATTTTATTAAGAGACCAGTTTCAACTAAGTTAAATTACCATTTGCAGTGATTGATGCAATAAATGTAATTATTTGATTATCCATCATGTTCATCAATTCAGTTTTCTTGCCGTTGTTTTTAATTTGCTCGTATTTTTTAATTGGCTTGCTTTATTTTTTAATTGACTCGCTGTACTTTTTAATTTGCTCATTGTATTTTTAATTTGCTCGCTGTATTTTTTAATTGGCTCGTTTTATTTTTTAATTGGCTCGCTGTATTTTTTAATTGGCTCGCCTTATTTTTTAATTGGCTCGCTTTATTTTTTAATTGCTTGTAGTATTTTTTAATTTGCATGCAGTAGTTTTTTTATTTGCTTACTCTACTTTTTAGTTGCTCTAATTTTTAACTAGCTCAAGAAAATGGATAGTTAAAACTAAAATAGGATTACAGCAGTTTGGGTGAATCATGCGATATGTCAAAAGCATTCTGGAACACAAGACCAGCTTGAAAGATTTTTTTTCCGTATTAGTGACAGAACATTTTATTTTTGAATATGCAACATTTATATTTTTTATAATTTAAACCAGTGTTCTGATATAATTAAACAATCACATATATATTGCTGTATTGGAATTTAATTTGTCTACTGGCACTTGGCTTTTTTTCTTTTTGTAGTTTGGTGGAGAAATGTACTTCAGTGACTTGTATGCTGACAAAGAGGTTCCTGCTACAGCCCGTGACAATGCTGAGATGTGGGGTTTGTTTTATTTAATGTATTTTCTTTGTATTCTGTAATCCGGTTTCGGCACATTGCCATTACGTAGAACCAGACATTCACTAAGCTTAGGAAATATCGAGTTACCTCCCTTACATTTAATCTAAAAGCTGCAAATTTCCATTTACCTTATTTTTAAGTATAACATTATTTTTTTATAGATTTATCTAAGCAAATTCAATTAAATATATTGAGTACAGTAACTTACTCCATGTCATTTTAATAATGTGTATATAAATCAGTCATAATTATTATATATACACTTTTTCAAAGATTTGAACACTTGAAATAATGCCTCATTTAAGCATGAAACATTTAATGCTTTTATCTTTATTGTAACATTAACTATTAATTATCAAACTAAAAAAAATAAACCAACACATTTGAGTACGGTACTGAAAATGTTTAATTGAATTTCATATTTGATTAGATAAATGTAAAAAAATTGTCAGCTGTTGTAGTTAAAAATAAGGTAAATGGAAATTTGCAGCGTTTAGAGTAAACGTAAGGGAGGTAACTCAGTATTTACTAAGCTTAGTGAATGTCTGGACCCAACTAACGGCAAAGTATCCCAGTTTCTAGCTTGTCATGAGTTGAATCAGCTCAGTGAGGTTAGAGATAGATTTGTTATAAAATGAATGCTTTACTAAGATTTGCATCATGGTTATTGATAGTCAACAGGAGAAAAATTGGAAAAGAAAAAGAAGCCAACACCATACTTTTAAAAAAGACCATTAGCATCTTTCTTACACAATGTAAATTACTTGAAGCTATTCAGAGCACAAATGTAAAAGAGCAATTTTACTCCAGACTTCTGTAAGAAATAAGAAAGTAATTATCAAATGATAATATTTAACTAACTTCAGAAATAATTTCATAATTATATTTTATTCTTTTAACACAGCAAGAAAGATGAACAACTATTTTGTTTGCAGAAATACATAAATTTATTTTTTGTTATTTTAGGAGAGGGTATGACTAGTGCCCTGCTGTGGACAGATTTCTACAAACTTGCTAAAGAGGTTGGTTTCACCCAACCCTATCTTGTTTCTGTTTCTCCTCTCCCAATTGGAAACAAAGAATATCGTGAAGCACTAGGTGAGCTTTTTAAAAAATATTTCTTGGCCTTCACTCAGGAAGCTTTAAATTTACACCAGATCAAACCATATTTTATCATAATGTTGCAATGGCTATTTTAGTAGGCTAAACTTATGTTGTCTTCTAAGGTTAGAGATAGTTATGATATTGAATAGTCTCAAATTCAAACCTTTGGATCAAGTTTACATCGGGCACCTTGAAAATTGTTGAATTGAAAAGGGTCACATTTTTGCCTCAACACAAAAAAAAAAATCTCTTTTTTTAAACTAACAAATTTTTGAAGTTACTAAGATACTTTCTTGTGGAAAAATAAAAAGTATTTTTTGTGCTTTCAATCCAACCTACTTTTTCTATTTTTTGTTATGCTAAGATGACAGTTACTGATTGACTGTAAAATTTAAACTCTAATAATCGCTATAAAAGCCAAAACCTAGTTTTATGAAGAATAGTTGGATTGAAAGCACAAAAAATACTTTTTATTTTTCTGGGAGAAAGTTTGTTAGTTTAAAAAAAAAACAACCTATTTGTTATCAAATGTAAGTAACTTTGAATATCTGGTGTTGAGGCAAAATGTGTCCCTTTTTGATTTAACAATTTTCAGGGTGCCTGATGTAAACTTGATCCAAACTATTAAACAGTTGGCAAAGCTCTTTTAAACAAAGGCTTTGTTTAGATGTCTTCTGATTTCAAAGAATTTTTCTACAATGAACTCCTTCTTGTTGTTTGTGTTGTTAACATAATGTTTCGAATGATCCATTCTATGGTCTTCTTCAGGTGTACTATCCGAATGAAATTTTCTCTCTAATGGTAGCAATGCTTATAACATAAGATTCAGGTGTTTTCCTTTACTTGGAATAGATCATCGAAACAAAGAGTTCAATCGTCCGAAAAACTTTGAATGTTAATGACCCTTCTCAAAACTATTGACAGTCTTCTGATTTGTTATACATGTGAAGATTGTTTAACATGATAATGAGATCTATATATGTGTTAATTAAATACATAACAAAAGCTAACTGGATTATGATCAACATAGTTTAAACTGTTTTCCTCTAGCTGACTGTTCTTTTGCACGCTTAAGCAAACAAATGAAGTAAAGAGCACATGAAATATTATTCATATAAAAAACTTATCTTTATTAAACTTGACAGCCTTTTTATAAATAGCATAATAAAGGGAATTTTCTTTTGAAAATGTGTTTTCTTTTATATCCCTTTTCTACAATCTCTAAAAGACTATAACAGTCACGTAAAAAAATAATACGATAATACAATGTAAGACCTAGTCAAAAAGAATTTTTTTAAAGTTCAATTTTAAGAATGTATTGAACAACTACATATTTAGGTTTTTAAGAATACTACCTAGAGTGTAGGGTAAATAACTTTATTATAGACATCTATTCCTGTAAAATGCTTCATAATGATTGAGACATCTTTACATATAAAATGGTTATACAGGTATACCTTGAATAGTGCGGTTAATTAGTTCCCAAATCTTCCGTACTGTTCAAAACCACACTGTTCAAGATTTTATTATAATTTAATGTGTTTTTTCAGCTTATACTTAGTTACATTATTTTGTACAGCAATACAGTAACTGTACAACTTCAAAACATGCATTAATCAAAACTGCACTATTCAATGTATTGCTATATTTCACAAAACAAAAAGAAAAAGCCTTGTTTTTTTATATTGATGTAGCCTATCATTGGTCATATTGTCTCCATTGTTCTTTTATTCTATAGAGTCCAAGTTAAAGATCTTTTTATAATGCTGGTGTCATCAGTTAGGGGTTGAAAATATATAACGGATCTGAATAATGTTTTCTCAGTGAATAAATATATCTTTTAAATTTTCATGTTAGATATTTTTGCCATGAAAAGCAATTAATTAATTCCTATGAATTACATTAATTACTGGAACAGAGATGTATAAAGAGAATCATGTTCTTTATACTAGGCCTTTCATAAATTTATTGAATTATGTGCTTTGATTAAACAAATCCATATTTCCTTTAAAAGCTTATTTAATTCTCTTCTTCTTTTCAGGGGATGTCAACTATGTTTCTGCTACATACAGAATGTTTAAAGTCACGACAAAAGAAGAGAAATTGACTTTCACCTACAAAGGGACAGTTCCTGAACATGAAGAGCAATTACTCTTTGATCATCAAACTGTATTCAAGGTAACAAAATTGTCTTACTGAGGGCTATTGTTATTTTGATCAGCACTTTTGAAAGAAGAGATCATTAAGATCAACATAACTAATTGAAATACTTATATGCATCGTCTTTATAATTGTTTTTAATAACTTATAAAATACTAATGTAGTCAGGGGTGAATCTCTTAGAAAGTTTCCCATTCAGGAATACACTAGATTTAATATTGCTGAACTGTTTTTGATCAAATATTGCCATTTTGCTTTGTGGAATGTACTTGCTTGAGTATTGGATAATAACAAGGAAGGCAAGCACAATATTATCCTCATCCCTTTTTCTCAAGTTTCATGACAGAATGCCAGTAATGAAGTAAGGTGATGATGAGGAGAAAAAACCCCTAGAGAAATGTATGTGTATGACTTTCCCAAGGCATTTACAGCAAGTAAGAAGCAATTATAAACCAGGATTTGAAACTGTTACATTGGCTCCATCTTCTGATGTTCTTTTTGTCTTTATTTGTATTTTTTTCAGTTTCATGAGAAAAATTGCAATGACTCTAGAATGGCAGCCATTTTGAAAAACTCACGTTATAGTGAAGATTTTGATTTTGAAGAATGTTCTAATTTTGATGAAAACGAGGCAAAGTGTCACAAAGTAAGTAAGAACAAAATTATTTATCTTTTAAGTTTGTGCTGTTTTCTATTTCTTAGCCCTCTAAATAAATTTACCAATAAAAAGCTGTATAAGTATTTTGGTTTGTTAGTTGTGGAAAATTCCAAAGTAATATGCAGAAAATTCCAAGTAATATGCAAGGTATACCTGTTTAACTATTTTATAAATATGATGCTTTAAACAATAGCTTAAAGGATCCTGAAGATTTATGAATGGCTATTTTCTTTTTAATTTTAAATATATTAAAGCCTTCATACTTATACCAAAGATTGGTTTGCTTCTTTGTAATTTTATTTTGATGATAATCTTATCATATAAAAAGCCAAATATGTTAATTTGTATGTTTGTTGTATAATTGTCTGGTCAGACTGCTAACCTAAAGGTATTAATGGATTGGTCCATGTGAAATACATTAACAGAGCTAATAAAACAATAAAAGGGTTGTAAAATTAGATCTGTTACCATAGCAATGAAGAATACACTACTGGTTTAATACACAATTGTGTCACAGAAAGTTACCTATATATATATATACTTTACTTGAGTGAAGTCCCACCACATTCTATCCACTGGAAAAAAGATTTACCAGGGGTCAAAGATAGGGTGTCAAAATTGCAATTTTATCCCAAATCAGAAAATATTGGTAACACATGTGTTGTATATCCATGAAAATATTGTCTGAAACAAACTTTATATGTCATATACTAGCTTGCTAACATGTTTGAGAGATGGTTGATCAGTTTTGGGACTATTGTTCATACAAATCTGTAAATTTCCACGGGTTTAAAACAAATTTCTGCTGTTTCAATAAAAGCTTCATAATAGTCTAGGGGCCAATCCAGATTTTGGTTCCATGTAAGGTGACCAAGCATTAGTGGTACCAGAATGTTAATGGAGTCAATATGAAAACATTAATATATGATAACCTCTTCAGCCTTGTTGATTAATTACTTTTCTAATGGAAAATTCAAAATGTGTGTTTTCGCTGTGGTGCCCTAGTCAGAAAAAAAAAATCTTTTTCATCAAATATGGACATATTGTATATCGTTAGAAAGGGAATTTAATGCTGAGTAAAGTCTACAAAAGAAGTGTATACCTCAGAACAAGTAATTTTGAGCTATTTACATAATTGTCATAAACTCTTGTTTTAAAAATGAAACACCTGTGTGGACTGATAGCTATGATGTAAGGGAGATAATTGGGCATCTGTTCACACAACGCAATATCTTCAAAAGTTCTCTGTCAGTCAACATGATATCTCCAAAAGTTCTCAATGAATCTTAATGGAATTTTATAGAAAGGTGGGCAATAGGCCCCAGAGGAGGTCATGGCATTTTGGAGTGGATCCATGCCCAAATATCAATGAAATTTATTGGATGGGTAATAGGCTACAAAACAAATGATTGAGTTTTGGAGTGGATTCATTGCACAATTACCTCCCATACATCACAGTTATCATTCCACAGTATTGGCCCCAGGACTATAATGTATATAGTACTTTATATCAACCTATGTTTCTTTCCTGTCTTTGATCTTTTCCCCGTGAATAGAATGCAGTGGGGTTTCACTCAAATACACTATGTATGTGGGTAACTTTGGACCAAATTTCAGCTTGTAGCCAATTTGTTCCAGGTTCTGCCCTCCATCTTCCCCACTATAATATTCTTCTGAAGTGTTGATCTTCTGTTCAGATAAAAACTGTTTTCTTTGCTTTGGTGTTTATTAAGAGAAATTTTGAATCAACACATGAGAATAATGAAAATAATTTAAATAAAATGAGGATGTAAGTAATTATTTAAAACCCAACATTATACTTTCTTGAAACCATTTTATTAGGATGAGTGTCTCGGTTCTTCAGTTTATTTCTTTTATCTTGGAATGAAATTTTTCAAGCTAGAAAATTATGTGTGGAACTTGTAATCTATTAATTTAAAAATAATAATCTTTATGTTATTAAGAAGAAAGATTGTAAAAATTATCAACTAAAATTTATTTATGTTGACAATATAAACCCGGAGATAATCATGGTTGAAAACTTGTTTACACTCTTTATTGGAACTTTATATATCATTCATTGTCATCATATGAAAGAAATTGCTGGAATGTGGAAGTGCATACTGTACTTAATTTATCCTCACATAGGCATAATCTGAGTCGAATAGTATTTTAGACATTGAAATTTTTCCAATTCACTGTACTGAAGTTTTATGAAATTTATGTTTTTTATTAATTAACTGAATGTTTTTTTTTACTGTATGCTTTACTGTATTCATTTATTTATTTACAATTTGGGAATGGTAAAATGGTTTTTATATCAAAAGGTTCATGGTACAAGATTTATGGTCTTTTTAGGACCAAAAGGGGTTTTGTGGGGTCAGCAAAAATTATTTGCGGATTTAGTGCATTCACACCTCCTGGCGCCCCAAACCCTGTGAAAGTCAAGGGATAATTATACTTCATTTAAAAGCTAATCATAGCAGCTAATATTAATGGCATGATTTTTTTTCACCTGACCTTCATTACCTACTAGCTTTGAGGTTGACATAAAACGAAGATATTGAATAATAGATATTTCCAAAAACTATGAAATAAATACTTTGAATATTCCCATGATTCAAGAAATTTATTCATTTTACAGATAATATTTTTGAAGATAATGTAGTAATAACAGTGACATATTTTGTTATTTTCAGCCGGTGAATCCATTTGAGTACTTGGCTCAACTTAAGTCTGAAGGGAGAATGCCTTCCCCACCGCCATGCAGTCAAAGGAAATGAAAATTTTGTGATTTTACTTTGATGTTCAATGCAAAGAAAAATTTTAAATTTCTTTTAAAGATTTTCTTTTCAAATTTCATTGCAAAATTTATAACATCAATCATATACAAATAAGTTTCTGTTTGGCTATTTGTCTGTTACTATTGAAAATAAATAAATTACCCAAGCATTTTAAATGTCAAACTTGATGTAATATTTTTCATTTGACTATTTAAAGATTCTGAAATCAGAATTGAATGTCATCTTATAATGAATTAGGTGGAACTGTGAAATAAAAATATCTTCCTGTTTTAATTAACATATGTAATTAGGAGATTTTTCTGTGATTTTTAGCAATAGAAAACATACCTGTCAAGTTTCAATGTTGAAAATGAGTGAGAATCGTAAATCATAGATTCATTCAATCTCATTTTCTTTGGCGGACAGCCGGTGTAAAAGTTTTCGATACTCATTGTTGAACTTGCGATGTTACTCCTAGCATGTATGTGAATGGAATGAATAGACCCTTTCGGCGTATGGTAGATAGGAGGCCCGCAGCAAATCACAGTCCTGCGGTAGCACTTCCAGGCACGTTTAATTGGTTAAAATCACTAACCAAAAGATTCACACTTTTATAAAAATTAACTTTTTATAAAATTTCTCACCTCTCATAAAATGCGTGAGAATTTTACACTTTTATGAAATGCGTGAGAATTTTCCATTAATGCGTGAAGCCGTGAGAACGTATCAAAATGTGTGAGTCTCACGCAAAATGCGTGAGACTTGATAGGTATGAGAAAATGATTTTGTAATAATCATCAAATTTCTGTGCAAGAAGTGAAATCAAGTAAGCATTATTTTAAGTAGGGTTCACTTTGTTATATCCGTCTATAATATTGAAAATGTATTAAATATCTAAAATGTGGCTTAATGACTGTCAGGTTTGAGTGGTTTGTCTTATTGCATCAGTTTCAGTAGAATAATCCTATGAAATTGTATTTTGAGTAAATGTACAATCAATCCATTGTACCTTTTTTAGATTGTAAAAGCATTCAGAAATCTAATTTTTTAAAATGTGCATTAGTATACAGTGATCAAATATAGTTGCATCATATCTATGTTTTTTGCAATGATTTAATTGCTTTGAATCATTACTTAATGAGTTCAGAGGAGAGCCACTAAGATCATTCCGAGGTTGGGAGATATACCCTACACTGAAAGATTAAAACAACTTAATCTGGAGACCCTTGAATACAGAAGAAAACGTACTGACCTACTATTCTATAGAATCTGGAACAACATACATAGAATGGATTCTGACGTCAATTGCTCAGATATCCCTGATAAGAAAATGCTGACTTCATCTATCTGCAATAAAACCAGAGGACACAACCATAAACTACAAATTCAGACCTCCACTGGTGTTAGAAAATATTTCCTCTCGGCAAGAGTGGCAAACACATGGAACAACTAAGTGAAAAGACGGTCACATCAGAGAATATCAATATTTTAAAAAATAATCTTTATTCTGTTATCGGACATACCGATTTTAACTACCATTTTTCTTATTAGTTTAAACCAAGATCAACTACACTGAAGCTGGCTTAATGATGCAATTAACTGCTGTCAAAAAAGCCTATTTCAAGTATATTAATTAATCACTTTGAATATATGTTTTTAATTATGTGCCTTAAACATACAATCATTAACAGGTTTTAATTATTCGCATGTGAATAATTTAAGGAAAATTAACTGTCATCTTCTATGAGTCTATATCCAATCATATCACAGCTCAAAAAATGAAATGTGACTTTGCACAAATTAATAGCAATTTTGAGTTTTTGGTGTCAGGTCTTTTATCAATCATTTTATCTTTCTTATTAAGGTGTTTTGTTCCTAATTTTTATTTTGCACCTGCATAAAATTGAAACATCTGTCAAAATCAAATCAAATTATCCTATGACCTAGTTGATCATCGGAGTAACATAGCATTTCTCAAGGGAATAGAGGTTTCTGGGTGCTGTCCATCTCCTCTCCAAGTGACAGGTTGTACTGGGTTATATAGTAGCAACATGCAGTAATCCCTGACTTGACCTATTAGAAGAAGTGGAATAATGCCTTTCCCAAGGGCATTCATGCAAAGTGAACACAAACTCCCTCAGCCAGAATTTGAACTTAGTTCACCAATTCCATGTCATTAACCATTAGGTGAACTCTGCACTTTCTGAAATATCTGTCTATAGCCAGTAAATGACCTTCTGTTCATCTCATTGTATTTCGTATTTTACAAGTTTGTTATGCATATATCACGCAGAACTTGACTTATCACTTGATAATTTCTTTGGTGAACGAATGATTGATTAGTTTGCAATCTGATATCACTTGATATCATTTGATATCATTTGATATATTCTGGTAAAGGTTGTATTGTTTTTGGTGTCAAACTCCAGTCCAAGTTGGAGTTGACTTTGTTTTCCCCCTGTACAAAGAACAACAAGAAGAACAATCCTCACCAAATTTAGGGGAGTAAACTCTTTACTGTTTGTCAATCACATCACGTTAAACCAAACCTATATATAAAATTAACATTTCCCTACTGTGATTTGAAATCACGACCATGTGATTGGAAGGTGGCTCTCTTACCAAATGAGCTAAACTGATACAATCCAACTGCACCTACGAATGTATTTATTATATATTTATTACAAAAGTTGCAGTAATCATCTTCAGTCAGAATAGAAGTAGGAGTTGAGTTTGACCCTGCAGCAGCCAGGCTTGTTTTTATTAAACGTACCTCAATTGATGGTGAAATAGGAAAAGGGTTAGAAATGAGCAACCCATCAACCCAACCTCTAATTCTTTTATGAATCTCTTCTGCAGCAAGATTTCTGTCTGCTTACTT
>VCCN01005916.1:1427536-1439139 GCA_006491835.1 Architeuthis dux | reverse complement strand
ATGAACATTTGAATGTTATTTCCAATTGTTTTTATACATATATTCTTGTTTTCTGAATGGCTAGTTATTCAAACAAAAGTAAGTACATTTTGTAAGCAAAAGTATACAAAAGATGTACACACGCGTGTATAGTTCATGAATACAAGGACACGGAAAGATACAGAATTTCACATATATATGAAAAATATTTATCAGCTCACGTACAGACACACACAACTCATCACACACAAATACTAAAGATTACGTGGACTTGTTCAACAATAACGAAAACGAAAACGTATGCTAACGTACACTTCTACAAGCATTACATTTGAAACGATCCACTGAAAGTGATGAATATACTCATTGTTCGTGCTACAATTTTTTTTCTCTCCGTAATTCCTATCTTGGGAGTAACTTAAACCTTAATCGGAATGACAGAGTCAGTGCGTTCCCAACAGCGGACAATCGAAAGAGAGGCTACGCTGATTAGATACAAATGTTGTGCTGTAACCAGGCGGTGGGAGTAAGAGTCAAAGCGTTTTGTTAAAAACTAAACCGAGCAGAAATCTATTACATACAATAATCAAACAAAAAGATAAAAATTCTATACAACATCGTGCCAATTAAAGTAAAAACATCACCTGTTATGAGTGCAGGATTTGATTTGATTTTCCGAGTTGGCTAGCCAGTAAAGGTTTGCGATTTTTAATTGGTTCGAATCTCACTCGGACTTGAATGCCCACTTATAGATGGTGTCCATGACTCCTGGGATCAGTTATCTATCTATCTATCTATCTATCTATCTATCTAAACAGTACACAGCTACGAGACATTCACAACAATAACATACATCGTTAAATAGAAAATAAATAATTCAGACTAAGTAACGTTTTCTGGGAGATTGTATAATATCAATCTTATCGGGGTACGTATTTTTGAGGATGAAAGTCATTACTTAATTTAAACATTCTCAGTACCACTAAAAACCTTGTGACCGACCTATCCAGAAAAGTTGATATGAAACCTGTGGCGCAAGACTATGCTTTTTCTCCTGGGAAGCAGATGTTTTTGCTTTTAGATTCTGGAACTTGGATAGTGGGCACTAAAAAGACTGTCTTTAACTAGAGAAATGATGGCAAAACAGGTCGTGCATGTGTCAAAATCGCCGTTCCAGCGGACCACGGAGTGAAAGAGAGTGGAAAGCTCAAACAATATTTGGATCTTCACAGAGAACTGAAGAAAAAAAATGGAATATGAAGGTGACAATTGTATCCACCATTATCAAAGCGCTTGGAAGAGTCTTGAAGAGCCTTGCCGAAAAACTGGAGGAATTGGAAATCCGACGAAGACTTGAAACAACCACTACTACTACTACTACTACTACTACTACTACTACTACTACTACTACTACACACCCGATGCTTGGTGGTCCTTGCTGGAAACTGAGTGACAGCAAGTCTCCTCAAGTCTCCAGCCCTCTTTTCATCGTCCACACATTTCACAGCAGCGCTGTGGTTTGTACCATACCAACCTTCCCCCAGTTTTCCCCCTCCCCCCACGTGCATTTTAGCTGTTCGGCCATTGCTGACGGATGGTGGTCGCAGGTCTCATACCTCCAGTACCCTCCTCAGTATTCATGCAGACCCCAGTAGTGCTGTGGTCTTCATATTCTCTATCCTTCCTCTTATCTCTAGCCCCTCTAATCTTTTTTAATGTCTTTGGCACAGTTTCCAGTGCGCCTAATAATATTGGTACTACCCTGACCTTCATGTTCCACAACCTTTTCAGCAGGTACAGCCACGTCTATTATTTGGCAGGTTCTCTTTCACTTGTCCACGATTACATGGTCCGGTCTTGCTTAGATGGGGTGTTCGGTTTGGGTGTCGAAGTCCCAGAGTAATTTGTGGGTTCTACTTTCCAGGACAGTCTCTGGTTTGTGCTGGTGCCATCTGTCTACGTCGTCGTATCCCAGTCGTTTGCATAGTTCCCAGTGTATAACAGTTGCTACCATGTCGTGCCTGCATCATCATCATCATCATCATCATCATCATCATCATCATCATTATCATCATCATCAGCAGCAGCAGTAGCAGTAGAATTAACAGTGTTCACGTCTTTTCACTGTATTTTCCCTATAGGATCTCCCCATCAAGTCACATGACCTTAGACGGAGAGCACCTTTCGCAGGATACTAGCAGTACCAAGTAAAGCAGATTTTTGTAGCTTGGTTATGCTGGGACTTATTCTAATTTGTTCCAAATTCTTCTTTAATTTTGTTTCAATGGACCCAAGGGCCCCAATGACAATTGGTATTACTCTCCTTTTCCCAACAGCCTAGCTAATTCGACCCTGAGTTCCGAGTAGTTGTCTATTTTTTCGAACGCCTTTTCAATAATGTTGTGATCTCCACGGATGGCAACATCGACAATCCAGCACTTTCCTGATTCCTTCTCAACCACAACTATGTCAGGTCGGCGGTGATTCATTCTCGTACATCTTTTCTGGTTTGTGGCGGTACCACTTTCCCTCGCGATTGGAGATGCAAACACACTTTATCGTGGCGCCTTTTATAATCTTTTTGCGCAAGCATTTTACAGGCACTCACAATATCTGTCACATTCTCCACTTTTTCACCGCACAGTTTACATTTATCTGATTCTACTTGGTGGTAGATACTCTTCTTGGTTGCATTGTTATTCAGAGCTTGGTCCTGGACCCCAATTTATAGTCTCCGTCTCCCTTTTAAGATCACCCCTGGTCAACCAATCCCTTAGTGTCCCTCTCAAATTGACCGTCCAATGCCAAGCACTCACGCAATGCTATCCTTTCAGCAACAATTCTGTTCCGGTACACTTTCTTTCCCCCAATGTTCTCTTTCACTAGATTTCTTTTTGATGCTACATACTGAAGAAGTTCTTCTTCACTAGTTGCCAAGTACAGATCAAGTGATCTGCACCCACTGGCCACACAATCTTCAACACTAATGAGACTTCTGCCACCCGCTTTTCGAGGAGTGTACAGTCGAGGTCCTCCACTTCACACTTATGTCAGTTCAAAATTGCTGCCCTATATCGCACCACCACCACCGCCTGATAGCAGAAACAAGGTTCCGGGCAGTTAGTTTGGTTTTCAGCAACATTTCAAGCCTTTTTAAATATGCATTTTTAACATGTTGTTTCACCTGGTCATCCAGAATAGAATCCAACTCCAATATTCCTAAATACGTGTACCCACTTTCATCAGGATCTGTAATTACTTCTCCATCAGGTAACCGAGTTCCAGTACTATTCTGGTGCTTGCCTCTCTTCATAGCTAGCACTGCACACTTTGGAATCCCAAATTGCATTCCAATGTAATCACAACAAAGACGAACAGTCTGTACCTATGAGTATAATAATGGTTCAACTCGTGCAAGACGCTTCAGGTCATCCATAAATAATAAGTGGTTTATCTCAGGGCCATTTTTCTCAATGCGATATCCAATGTCAGTCTCACGTAGAACCATGGAGAAAGGAATCATTGCAAGTACAAAAATCAAAGGTGAGAATAAATCTCCCTGAAAGACGCCTCGCTTGATCGGCACAGAGCCTAAATGATGAGTTCCAGCATACAGATTGGTATTCCATTGTGGCATACTTGATGCCATCATACCAATGATGCTCTCCGCTACTCCAAACATCCTAAAACATTTGAGCACCCATGTATGCGGAACCATGTCGTATGCCTTTTTAAAATCCACTCATGTCATACGCAATTGATAGATGGTCTTTGGTTCCCTGAGATTCCTTGCGACCTCCATTTTGTTCGACCGACAACAGCTCATTCGAAAGGAGATGGTCATAAACTTTCTCTGATAAAATACCAGTCAGTAATTTCCAAGTCAAGTTCAAGCAAGCGATGCGGCGATAATTTTCCACAACCATCGTCATAAAGTTTCTGTGTTGGTGAGTTCGACGTCTTTTTATTTATTATTTATTTCTTCTTATTACTAGCTGGGGTACACGGCGTTGCCCGGGGGGGATAACTTCAAATATAAAACCACAGGAAAACAAATATTTCATAAAAGGGAAAAACAAAGTTCTCCCTAGATTTTGACCCCTAAAAGGGGACCCACCCCCAAATTGTGACCCCTAAAAGGGTGAAAAAAACTCCTCCCGATTTTGACCCTTAAAAGGGGAAAACTGCTCCACCCGAAGTTCCTCCGATTTTGACCCCTAGAAGGGAAAAAAGAGTCCCCTTCCCGATGTTGGCCCCATAAAGTGAAAAACAAAGCTGGATTCCAATTTTGACCACAAAAAAGGGTATTTTTTTTTACACCAAAAAGTAAAAAAGAAACTCGCCCGATTCTGACCCCTAAAAGGTAAAAAAATTAATTTAAAAAGTCAATATTGTACTTTAAAAAAGGCTACTAACTAATTTCCTAACAAAAAAGTTAAAATGATGTACGCTCTTGTATAAGGGGGAACACATATAAACATTCTCTCTCTCTTTCTCTCTCTCTCGTACATAGAAACGTTCTCTTTCTTTCTCTCACTCTAATAAACATATCATTCTCACTCCATGTCATACAACTTTTTTCAAAAACACAAATATGTTGGAACACTTACGAACGCTTTTTACGTAACAACTCCGTCATAGCCACTGTATATAACATATGTGTTCAGCTTAGCATAAGACTTGCATTGTAAATCACGCCCACCCCCGCTGAAAACTCGATAGTATTGGAATTAAAAATAATAAATAGCCTATGTTTGATCCCAGGGTAAAGTCAATATCCATGCAAAAATCAGACCCCTGGGACTTTCCGTTTGTCCGTGATACCCGGACAGACAGAAAGATACATAAATTAGCGACCAACAGTCGCTAATTTGTGTATCTTTCTGTCTTTTCAACAAATCATCTTTCGAACGCCTTTCTATTTGGATTTAAAATTATGAAGACTCAATGTTACTACGACAAAAAAATGGAAACTTAGTTGCTCGTTTTAAATTTTAGCTTTGAAATATTTGGAATTTTCTTCCTTGTCAATGCACTTAATTTAGTGGTAAATATTAATCACATAGCAAATTTCGGATCAAAATTCAGTTGAAAACTATGTATTAGAGATTATGAAAATGATAATGAAAACATTTAAGGTGACAATAATTGTATTAAAACATGAATGAGGTATTTCTAGCTAACAGTAGTTGATTGCTGTAATATTAACAATAATTCTTCTTATTAATTCTTTTTTTTTGCTGTTTCAATATTGCCGTCGCCATTTGCAAATTGATTTTGTGAAACTATTTATTGACTATACGAGAACAACAAAAATGAAATAACAGATAGTGTTGCGACGCTGAAATTGACAATAATATTAACCAACCCAAATTACTTCATGTCAGAAAAAGATCCCTAAAAGTATACATGATTCTGTATTCTGAGATGAACAATCTGGAAACATGGGAAAAAAAGAAAAGCAAAGAAATAGTAACATCAATAACCCGAATAATGCTGCAATAACTACAACTCTTACTATTTCCAATGCTAATAATACGAACATTAAAAGCGGTAATGATAAAAAACAGTATAATAAAATGATTAACAACAATTAAATATAATAATAACATAGATGAAAAATAATAATAAAAGATAACGCATTTTAACTTATCTATGTTAATATCCCAGTTTCACGCTCAACCGTGCCTTTCCGATCTTAGATCTAGCGACATGTTTTGCAGAGGCTTGCCGCTCGTTTGATGTGAACGTTTGTGCAACAGACCAGAGTGGGGGCAAACAGCGAGGCCACAGGTGCGCCTTTGCATCGACTGTGGAGGTGCGGAGAGGAGGTAGGACGATGGCAAGATTTCAGCGTTGCAGATAAAGAGGCTGATATTCGAGGCTCATTGCAGCTCTTCCCAGCTGTCGCTGAATAAGACAAGGCAGTCAAATTAAATGAACAGGAAGACCATACGCCATTAGGTTTTTCTATAAAGAGAATACAACATTCTTTGCAAACTGAATTCTGATCTCTTGATTAAAACTATATATTTACCTTCGGAATGGAACACATATTTAGACGGATCTTAAAAATAAGATATGTTTTTCACTAAGAGCTGCAATGGTCATTTCTCAACCTTCGGAATGGAACACATATTTAGACTAATCTTAAAAATAAGATAAGTCTTTCACTAAGAGCTACAATGGTCATTTCTCAACCTTCGGAATGGAACACATATTTAGACGGATCTTAAAAATGAGATAGGTTTTTCACTAAGAGCTACAATGGTCATTTCTCAATTCTCCGGTGAAGTTGCTGGTCTGATTATACAGAGTGGGTGAGAATTTTACAAATTATATGTAACCTTTGTAAATATTGCTCTATTTTCGTGAAGCACATTTTATATTTGTATATCTTAGAGTGGTAAAATTCTACCATTGCATGGTCCAAAGTAAAGCTAGTTTGACTACAACTGACCTATAAATAATAAAGTTATTACAGATTTCCAATAGGGAGTTTCTTTTCACCTACCCTGAATTATTTTGATCGAGGGGAGTCACAAAAAGACAGCCGAGTATGCCATTATGTGATATGACAGGGTTTTTAGCGTCCTTACCTCGCACAGTTCAGGGGAAGCAGCCGCCCACCGTGGAGCGTGGGTTAGCAAACGCAACTCGCAGACCATTAGTAGTGAAATGAGTTCGATTCACCATTATTGTACCAGACTAGGCAAATATGTTTCTCTTTTTTGCCAGACTAAGCAAATATCTACACACTTTCACGTCAGCGCGTGTCAGTTTGTAGTGCGATGGTTAACAAGCTTATCAGCAAACTATAACGAGTACAGCGAGTTCGATCCCCACGGGGAGCACTAAAATTGTGACTTTGCGTCAATTAGTTAAATTGGAAAATAAAGGTGCCTGTCGCAGAGTGATGGTTAGGAAGTTAGTCTCAAAGGCCATTTTTAGTGAGTTCGACCTTCACGATATTGTACCAGGCAAAGCAAAGTTTATAAATACCAGCCCACTTCTAATTCAGCAGGTTACAAATGAAAACCTTGAACAGTAGTAAAAGAATACATACCGTGGTTATCAAAAGATAGAAAACACTGATAGAAAACCGTGCGATTGTATATCTTTAAATACCTTATTTTGAAGCACGTGATCACTGTATGGGAATTGATCAGTCAAAACCTTTATGAGTATTTACCTCACTTCTTAAATTCTGTGACTAGATCATGTCGTTCAAAAGACCGTTCCCAGTCAGTCTTTCAAGTCTTTTGGGGTCGGTCTTTCTGTGTCCGTCTTTCTACCAAGAGATTTGGCACTCGAATTGTATTCATCTATATAGATCAGTCGAAAGTTATAATTTGGCGAAGGTAAATCAATTGTGTGTCACCTAACAGCTCTTTCCTTCCAAACATGATTATTAGTACATAAACTATTCATAACATTCTGTATTAAATCCTTATTTTCAGCTAATATAAATTGAACGTTTTAAGCTAAAAGAAAAAGAGATTGGAAACTTCACTACCTACGTTGTATTGTTGATTTATATAGCATTATTAAAAAAAGAGGTTTTAAAAGGACTACGCTATGTTTATTCGAGTATTGAACTTTGTATTATAGCTTTGCAGCTGAAACTAAATTGCATTTCTTCTAATCATTGCCACACGCGTAGTTTTTCTACTAAATAACTAGTCGTGAATTTTCTATAGTTTTGAGAAGGGTCATTAATGTTCAAATGGTTCATCGGGCGATTGAACTCCTTCTTGTTATTTGTGTTGTAAACACGACGTTTCGGCCGATCCATTCTTCGGCCTTCTTCAGGTGTAAAATCCGAGTGTGATGGGGGTAAACAGAAGTTTTGTTTTTAACGGGGGTAAACCTTATAACGCAAGGCTGTGTCTGTCTTGTCGGGTTTACGTCTGTTGAGCAGCGGAAGCCACATCGGGTTGAACTCCGCACTTGTCTGACTAATGCATTTAGTTGACATTTTGATGTGAGCCGCTTCTTTTATTTTTCTATGTTTCCAACATCGTTCTTTGTCAATAATCCGGACTTCCTCCCAAAGAGGAAGATGGTCGCCTTTCTCTCTCCAGATGTGGTCAGCCATAGCCGATTGTTCTATCTCGCCCTTGATTATGGCTTTTTTGTGTTCATCCATACTGACCTTGGTGGTGTCTGCCCGTTTAGATAATACCACATTTACAGGAGATGACATAAACACAGTTGTTCACCGCTTCCCAACAGACCTAAACCCGACAAGACAAAGACACAGAAACACCCGGGCCCTGCGTTATAAGGGTTAACCCCTTTAAAAATAAAACTTCTGTTTGCCCCATAACACTCGGATTATACACCTGAAGAAGGCCGAAGAATTGATCGGCCGAAACGTCGTGTTTACAACACAAACAACAAGAAGGAGTTCAATCGTCCAAAGAACCATTTGAATATTAATGACCCTTCTCAAAACTATAGAAAATCCTTATTTGTTTTCACTCAGCTTGTTACTTTTTCTTAGTATTTGTTATGAAGAATGGTGTTTACTCATTATGCGATTGTTCATCCTTCTCGGTAAATGTCCATGCCACTGTTTGTTTCCACTAGGATTTTTCGTTTTATAAGGCTTTTCCTTTTCCCCTCTTTTCCTTTTCCCTCTTTTCCTTTTCACTCTCTTAGTTTCGTTTTTTCTCTTTCTTTTAAGTTAGTTTTCTTTTTGTCCTTTCTTTCTTTTTCTTTTAGCTTTCCACTAGTTTCCTTCTTAGTTTCTTTGCACGTATTCTTTGTTTTGTTTCTCTTTCTTAGTTCTGTCTTTCTTTCTTTCTTTCTATCTTTCTTTCTTTCTTTGCTACCATCCTTTATTTCTCTTTTCTGCCTTCTTTTAGGCAATTTTTGTTCCCCCGCTTTCTTTCTTCCTATCTTTCTTTCTTTTTATGGTTTCTCTTTCTCCCCCCCCCCGCCTTCTTTCCAGCTCTCGTTCTTTTTTTTCCAAATTCCTTTGATCTCTTTTTACTTCCAACTCCGCTAAATTTCAATTTCCTTCATGCCTCCCCATACACCATCTACACTTAATGACATGAGATTCTTCTTACTCACTCGTGCAACTCTCTGAATCTTTGAGAAATCATTTCAAATGATGTAATCACTACAAAGATTGTAGCATCATTACAGCATATTTTAAATCTCGAGTTATCTTTCGAGTTGAATTCGCGTGTGCCTACGTCGTCCCCCATCCACGGTGAGTGCGAAAACACATTTAGATGAAATAAGTTTTGAGGGCAATGGGGTACATGGTATAAAAGAGGAACACGATCAAGAGAGATAGAGAGAGGGTAAGTGTGAGAGAATATGTAAGGAGAAGGAACACAAACAGTGGAGAAGAGAGAAAGGGTAAGAGTGAGAGAATATGAAAGGAGAAGGAACACAAACAGTGGAGAAGAGAGAAAGAAAAATACAAAGAGTAAGAAATAGAGAGGGAGAGAGACAGAAAGAAATATCGAGAGAAAACGGAAGAAATGGAGACGATTTGAAATTGAAAGAATTAGATTGAAATAATATTGGGAAATTGATGGAAATATGAAGAGATAAAATGGAAGAAGAACTAGAATAAAAATTATCTAATCTATGGACGTCACTCGCTGCAAATTGATGCCCGTCTGTCTACTTTTCTATATGCGTAAGGGGTGCAAAATGGCCGACAGATGAAACATTAGAAGATTAAATAAATGAAACAGTTTTGGAGTCTATCTACGTTTTTTTTCAACATATTTACTAATCTTAACTTATTACAGCACATATCAACCCAACCATACTGGTCACGCGCAGCCCAATATATGTAACGCCCACTATATGCAAGCGGACCAATATATGCAAGAGGGCCACTATATGCAAGGAGATTACAGTTATCTTCCCTTGTCTACAAATTCTTAAAATAGGGTTTAAACGTTTGAATATGTGCTCGGTAACGCAATTTTAACCAGGCTAATTGTGATTAAACAAACTAAAAATTTTAAGAATTTGTTGACAAGGGAAGATAACTAATCTTCTTGCGTATAGTGGTCCGCTTGCATATAGTGGGCGTTGCATATAATGGGCCGCGCGTGACCAACATTGCTCTATCAAACGGAGGAAATAAGGTATGAAGAGTGTGTCGCTCCATTTCTCTAAGTTGGAAAATCCTGTCTGCTTTGAAATTCGGCATTTGAAATCCTGGATTTTTCCTGGGCTTGAGCACCGACTGTTAGCGAATACACAACCATCTCATTTAGGAGGCAAACCACAGCCCTAACGTTGTTTCATACTATCGTCCTTAAAAAACAAACTTAAATCTATTATTTACAAAACTTAATTATTTCTATTCAATTAATCATTTCTCATGTCCTCAGTGATCTATGTTGATTCTTAAATATTTTTTGTTATAAATATCCATAGATGATACGTGCGACTGATAAAACACTACGTAAAATCATATCCTATAATTTTTACCCACGTCTTTAGAGGATGAACCACACCATTGAGTGGCGTATTGTAAATTTCATACTTGATTTCAAAAGTCAACGCATTCACATTTGGTATCAGTTAATTGGGATAATCTTTTCCACTTAAATCAGCAGATATCATTCAAGAAGACATCATTGAAATAAATTAGGCTTGATGAATTTAATGAATTTAAAAATTAATTAAGAAAATAAATCTATAGAACTTACGTGATAATACATACATCAAACTTCAAATTGTCCCATGATCGTCGAGGTGAGATGCTGCTCTCTTCATGACATTTATGTGATACTTTGCTGTGCCCATTTTCTCTCCAATTGATATGTGACAGTTTATACTGTACCAGCATCAGAGAGTAATCTGTTGACATTACCTTTAGGGAGATATCGATTCATGCCTTTCCTAGCGGCATTAGTGCAAAGTGAATACAAACTACCGCCGGAATTTGAACCTGGTTCACCGAATCCATTTTTCATGCTATTAACCCTTAGGCCAACTCCGTAATTCAAAATGCATTCACGAATACATACATACATTCAGGTGGTGTTAGTTCTTCCCAATATGCATACGACATTTTCTGATAAAGCTTTACGTGTATTTCCACGGGTTATTTTGTGGTTTTATGAATGTTTTTTTATGTTATGTTTCGATTAAATCCGATTAATCCCAGCCAGGTTTCTGAACAAATCACGCTAGAAACATTATATAGTTGCATTGAGGAATGAATTAAATGTCATTACTGGAGAGTGTCAGTACATTGATCCTTTATAAATCCCTTCTGGTTCAGTATAATAAATACAATTATTTAATAGCGTATTCGTTGCTAAGTATGAGCTACCCGGCCAATTCTGGAAATATTTTCAGAAAAGTGCTAAAGTTTAAAAAAAGAGATTGGAATCTTCACTATCTACATTTTATTGGTGATTTATATAGCATTATTTTAAAAAAATGGTTTTAAAGGGACTACCCTATGTTTATTCGAGTATTGAACTTTGTATTATAGCTTTGCAGCTGAAACTAAATTGCATTTCTTCTAATCATTGCCACACGCGTAGCCATCTGAAAAAAGAATTAAGTATCTCGATGAAAAAGGCAACAGCAGTTTTTCTACTAAATAACTAGTCGTGAATTTTCTATAGTTT
>VCCN01005916.1:1261079-1272318 GCA_006491835.1 Architeuthis dux | reverse complement strand
GTGTGTGTGTAGTGTGTGTTACAATTGTAACAATGTCATGGTAAAGGTAATTGACGATGGGATAGAGAGAAGGAAGAGTTGGATTTAGGTCTTTTCAGAGAAAGTAATGCAGGATACAAAGTGATACAAGCTGTCTCAGTCGGAATTCGAACCCGTTCCGCTGCATCTGTTTTCTTTGGGAATAACCGTTGAACCACCTCGAACCTCCTATACACCTATTATATACATAGACACATATATATTCGCATAAATAAATAAAACTTGGGAATATACACACACGCACGCACATATACACACGGATGTATAGGAACATATACACACTATATATTTCTCTATAATATCTATCGCCTTCCATGCTCTTTCTGTCAATCATCTTCTCTGAGTCTCTGTTTCCTTCTCTGTCTTCTTCTCTGTCTTCTTCTTCTTCTTCTTCTTCTTCTTCTTCTTCTTCTTCTCTCTCTTTCTCTTTCTCTCTCTCTATTTATCTATCTCTAAATATATTGTAAAAGTGTATGCGTCTGTATTTTTGTACGTGTGTAACGTTTATTTTATCGCTGCGATTCCTTTGAAGTCGTCTCTATGTAAATGTGTGCACAGCAATTTCGTCATCTCTGGTTGCATTAATGGTACGTTTGTGAAAAGCAAACCTTTTACACCCTTCAAAGGAATATAAATATACATTTATAAGAAGTGTAGTTCTTATATGTTCTATTTTCTTATCTTTTTTAAATAGATATACTTCTTTTGGTCTTTTAACTACCGTTTAGTTGCTTTGTTAATGTCTGTTTGATTAGAGGTGCCGTAGCAGGTGCCAAACCTTGTTTGGATTCGTTTTACTTTAAAAATAATACTTACAACAGAAATAAAAGGAAGAAGAAGGGGGGGGGGAGAAGAAGAAGGAGAAGAAGGAGAGGAAGGGAGAGAAGAAGATGAAGAAAAAGAAAAAAGGAGAAGAAGACGAAGAAGGAGAAGAAAATGAAAGAGAAGGCGGAGGAGGGTGGGAGAAGGAGAAAAAGATGAAGAAGAAGAAGATGAAGGAGGAGGAGGAGGAGAAAAAGATGAAGACGAAGGCGAAGAAGAAGAAGAAGAAGGGGGAGGAGAAAAATATGAAGACGAAAGAGAAGACGAAGAAGAAGTGGAAGAAAAAGAAGAAAAAGAAAAAGAAAAAGAAGAAGATGAGGACGAAGAAGAAGACAAAGAAGAAGGAGGAGAAGAAGCTAATTCTTTCGAGGAAAGGAGAAATGTAAAAAGAAATGTAAACGTAAGAGCCGAGCAGCAGATTACTACTACTACTACTACTATTACTACTACTACTACTACTACTACTGGTGATGATGATGATGACGATGGTAGTGCTGGTGATATTAATTCTTACAACATGTAAAAGACGAGAACTTCTGAAAAACAGCAATATTAGCGCATAGCTGCATACATATAATCTCATTATATAAAAGCCAATGTCACTTTTTGTTTGTTTGCTTGTTGATTTCTGTCACGCTAAAGCAAACAGAAATAGAGGAAGGGGGTAAATCAAAACTTGTGTCTGTGTTTTCGCGTACGCTAAAGCACACAGCTATGTGTCTGTATGTTCGCATCAACATTACTGCTACTACTGCTGCTACTGCGGCTGATGTCTTCGTAGTAGGACAGAAAATACAGGCATCTCTGATTTTCATGTATAAAACTGATGTTTTTCTCATATTAAAAAAGGAATCATTAACTAATTCTGTAAAAAAAAAAGAAAATATGGACAGTTGCAGGAAAATCGACAGAAAAATAAATTTCGTTCGAGGTGTGCGATTTTTTGTTTGTAATAAAAACATTTATACTAAAATATATGTTTGTATAATTTATCCATACGTAGATAATCCCGTCATTTTTTACGGGTGCTTTGCAAACAAAAAGAGAAGAAGGAGTAATGCGGACACACAAACAGAACATTTGCTGTTCTGTCGTATGTGTGTTCGTTCGCTGACTGCTGATAATATAACTACACCTACTACTGCTGCTACTGTTGCTGATGTGTCAATTTCGTTGTTTACCCCAAATGAATACAAGAATTGTAATGCCTTGCGTTAACCATTCAAATTACTGATGCAGAACACAGCTTTATGTATACTGTTAGCAAGGCAACGGGAATTTACTAGTGATAATAACATGCAAATAAATAAAATGAGATGTTGAAAATGGACTAAACAGCTGTAACATGTGCATCAGAAGACAAAACGTTGATTTTAAGGTTTAAAAAAAAAAAAAATCTTTTTGAAGTTTTAGCATTTTAACATTTATAACGTCCAGAACACTGAGATTGAAAATAATTTTCATTTTCATAGTTTATTGAATGCAAATAAATAGTATAATTATTTACAAAACTTAGTCTGCAAGCCAATGGTATTCGGAATATGAAGGTGACAATTGTACCTATAATTATTGTAAGGACTATTCAGATAACAGTATTATTGAAACCGGCATTTGACGATATAGTAACACTAGGTACTACTACTGTGAAAATTCATCGTAGGTGAATTCGGCAAGGTGGCTTGAAGAGAATACAAAAATACATACGACAGAGTAGGAAGGGTGATACATTGAGAATCGTGCAAAAATCTTGGGTTTTACAATGTAGACAAATGATTTGATCATAAACCAGAGGTTCTCCTAGAAAAGAAAAAGAGTGAAGTGAATTAGGCAAGCTGGCTTGGAGAGAATACAAAAACAGGTACGACTGAGTGGGAAGAGTGATACACTGAGAATCGTGCAAACATATTGGGTTTTACAATGTAGACAAATGATTTGATCATAATCCAGAGGTTCTCCAAGAAAAGAAATAGGGTGAAATACTCTTGGCCTTGAGATCACAACCTCATCCTCAAGCAAAAAGGACAGACCCGGTTGTAGACAAGGAAAAGATTTTTTGTCGGATCGTGGACCTAGTTGTTAAGGCGGCCCACAGAGTGAAGATTAGAGAGAGCGAAAAATGAAAAATACCAGGATTCCGTCTTCTGACTGAAGAAACTGTAGAGTTTTGAAGGTAGGGTTTAGAGCCACTAATAATTGGTGCAGTTAGAGCCATCCCAATGAAACTAGAGGCGACTGGGGGCTGTTCAAACCACAGCACAGTTGGGGTCGTGCTGAGGAAGATGCTGGGGTTTGAGGAAACTTGCTGACATTAGATCCTCAGCGATAATCTATAGACACCTCTGGCGCGTACGTGCATATGTAAACAGATCGTATAATCACAACCAGGAACTGTCCTGAAGAATAACGAAAATAAGATTGAGACTTGAAAATTCAAACGGATCACCCTATTCAGGTCAGTGGACCGGATCTAATCCTCGTAAAATCTGTCATAGTGGATATTTCCGAATAAGCAGACCAGAGAGGTAAACTGAAAGAAAGTCAAAACTGGTAAACTAAAGATTTTTTTACCAGAGAATAAGAAAGTTGTGGAATATGAGGGTGAAGATTACGGCCATAATTACAGGAGCGTATGGAAGGATCACAAAGACTTGTAAAAACGTTGGAAGAATTGCAAATCCGAATATTTAAAACTATTCAGACACGTTTTTTTTTGTGTGAAATCGGTGAGAATACTGAGCAGAGTGCTGGAATATTGAGATTCACTCGTCTCTTTATCCCCAGCGAATGCAACTAGCTCGATGATGATGATGATGATGATTATGATGATGATGAGACCACGAATGATGGTGTTATTCTTTATTAAATGGTACGGCAAAATGCTGCCATTAAGTATTTGAAAACAGCTAAAAACGCAAACTCAATTTAATCCTGAGAAATACATTTAAATAACAGCAATAACAATTCTAAGGTAACATTCATACATTCAAAAACACCACCAATCACATCTACTACTACTACTACTACTACTACTACTACTACTACTACTACTACTACTACTACTACTACTACTACTGTTGCTACGGCTGATGTCTTCGTGGTAGGACAGAAAAATACAGGCATCTCTGATTTTTCATGAATAAAACTCATGTTTTTCTCATATTAAAAAAGGAATCATTAACTAATTCTGTTGCCTTATTGTTTTGAAATTATTTTAAAAAAATAACAGCAATAACAATTCTAAGGTAATATTCATACATTCCAAACACCACCAATCACATCTATCTATCTATCTATCTATCTATCTATCTATCTATCTATCTATCTATCTATCTATCTCAGTCTGTTCATATCAATTCCATTGTTTTTATCTATCTATCTATCTATCTATCTATACCAGTCTGTTCATATCAATTTCATTGTTTCTATCTATCTATCTATCTATCTATCTATCTATCTATCTATCTATCTATTTAAGAGTAGAGTTATATTAAAGGCTTCAAAACTACTAAATTGTATATATTGTAAAGCAGTTTAACACGCTCAGTAATTTTTGTAGACATTTCTTTCATTCTAATTTTTAGTAAAGAATTTAGGTTGGAACGTCAAGTCCTTCGTTCCCTTTTTTCGTCGCTTCAACTGTGCTTGTAAGTGCAAAATTGTGGCAAAAGTAGTTTAACAAGGAGCAATGAATTAGTTTATATTTCTGCCACTTAAGTTTGAGTTTGCCTGTTAAGAGGTTAGGTATACACATATTTATCCAAAGATTTTTTGCGTTATTGAATTTTCTGTGTTTTTTTTGTTTATTCAAACGGCGGACCCATCTGCTTGCAACGGGGGTTATTACAGATAGAAATAACTCTATTGTAGTTAAAGCAACAACGTGCTTAACTCTCTTTTCAATACTTTTCTTTCATGTCCAGTTTTTATCTATATTGTTTCTTTCTATTCATTTATCAGCTCTAACCGTCTTTCTTTCCTTTTCCCTTCTTTCTTTCTTTCTTTCTTTCTTTCTTTCTTTCTTTACTTCTTTCTAATTCATGTGATCTTACATCAGTGTGAATGAATGGTCTAGTGTTAACTATACTTGCGAACAATGCCAACATTTCATTCTTCAGAATATACTGAGAATCATTTGTTGTTTTCTTTCCCCTTTTTTCATAATTTGTTTGTCATTTCTTTCGCCTTTTCAGGCGTTTTGTTTCTTCTTCCCTTCTAATTTTTTCTTTTTTTCTTTCTTCTTTTCTTCATTCCTTGTTTCCTTTTCTTTCTTTCTTTCTCTCTTTCTTTCTTTCTTTCTTTCTTTGTTTCCATTGGTTATATTTATATTTATTTTGAGTCTTTTAACATTTTTGCTTCATTTTTTTCCACTTACATCTTATTTTTTGTATCTTGTCGGCCTTATTCTTATATTCCTCTCAAGTTTTCTCCTTTATTCTTTTCTTTATATTTCTTTTTACTCGGACGAAACCTGTAACCTTCTTTTGATATATACTTAATAATGCACATCGATTCACAGAAAAGCACCATGGTGAAAGAGAAGAACTACTCGCATAGCCTCAGTTCGATTTCGTACATTCGTACATGACTGCAAAATGAATGTTTAAATAAGTATCAGAAAACGTACACGAAAATGTTAACATTACTGCATATATATCGACGCATTTGGTAAATATTATTACTGCTGCGTTCTACAATTCTGAACGATAAACGTTACAAATAATTATCTATTTTATCTATCAGCGAACACGAACAAAAAGAATGTGCGTATTACTTTTTTTATCAATTCGGAATCAATTAATTCTAAAATGTTTCTACTGTATTTCATTGAAGATATTTATGACAAACCGACAAGACAGAAGAAAAGACTCTTCTATGCGAGAGGAGAGAAAGAATCATAACTTTCGCCAATTATCTTTAAACAAATAAAAAATGCTTTCATTTGCAAACTTGGAGTAAATTTTTGGCTAAAGATCGTTTAGCTTTTCACAAAATAGCAGATTATCCAACAAAATATCTTCAACTGAATATTTTGACAAAGGTTTCAACGTTGCTTCTATTTTCTCTAGTTGTGTTTTTCATTCTTACTAAGGATTATCAGACGACTGAAACAAGTCATAAGGTCACCAATTTACATAGCACGTCTCACCTTGCTTTCAAATCATCTGAACAAACAGAGAAAATAATCGATCTTCATGAATATCTTGAAAGTATCTGTATTTTATTTGTAGGGTCAGATAGGAACAAATGGTCACATGTTGAATACCGATCGGGTCACGCTTTGTTTAGCGAGTGATGACAGCTGTCGCTGTATACTTGAATCGGCTCTAATCAAGTAAATCAGGGGTTGGCAAACGATTTGGGAGGCGGGCAGGATTATAAATGTTTTTGTGTCTCTTGTGTACTTTTGTGCCGGCCCAAGGCGAATACAAAATGAAAGCATGATCATACAAGACTAAGGAAACAGCTTGTTTTTTAAAAAGATTATTTAAATGTTTGTCATTACAGATGTATATACTCTAGAGTACCGAATAATTGGGGGTCTTGGAATAAGCGGGGGCTTGGAAAAGAATTAAAATATAATTAGTGGGGAGTGGAATAAGCGGAATAAATGGAATAAATTCTTACTACACCAATTAATTCCCCTATAATTAAATTAAAAACATTTAAATTCAGCAATGACCCCAGCTGAGGTGAGTAAACATTGTATTATGAAAAGCTTTATTCGTATCGTATTATCTGTACTTGTGTTGTAATAAAATAGATTGTAATTCTTCATATGTGTTTGTAATGACCCCACAACAACAAGCGCGATAATTTGGGACGCTAAACTCCTCTAGATTCTAGATGTTTTTAGATGTTTTTAAAAATAAATATGAAAAAAGTTTGTTTAAAAAACGAAAACAAAACACGTAAAATAATCAAATCGTGACAACCGGTGCTACAGGAAGGAAATATTTAGTTATGACGACATGCGAAGAAAGATGCCCAGTGTGTGGAGGCACATTTTTTCTAAAGTACGTAAACACAATGTGAAATTTCTTATTAGGGCGAAGAGGTGGATCTTCATGATGTCAGAATAATTAATAATTGAGGGTTGGGGATTCTTTTGGGGAAAATTAATAATCGGGAGGGGGGGGCGATTATTCTGTACTCAAGAGTATCAACATAAACTTCCATATACTATCAATCAATGAGAACTATGAAATCCCTTTCTTTTTTAACCAAAGATAGAGGAGGAAAACAAAGAATGTTTGTATGCAACATCACATATTCAATGAAATCGGCTGGATGCATGAAATGGAGCCGTGGGTCGGATTTTGGCCCGAGGGTCGTAGTTTGACGACCCCTGAAATAAATAACGAATTCTGGATTTTGAAGGATATAGCATCTTCTCCGGTTTTAAATAGGAAATTTTCACATTGATTAGACATATTGTTTTTAAGAGATCAACCAACCGATAACATTTGACGCAGGGCATTTAATTCAATTTACCATGTTAACCGAGTCTCGCAGTTCTGAGAAATATAGCAGTAATTAAAATGGCTTTCTTAAAAAAAAACAAGGTGAAAGACAAAACGTCTGATCATTTTTGGTGACTAACTGATAAGAGGACATAATCATTTCACCAAAATAATCCCGCCATCAAAAATAATCAAGTGCCCAAATTTTATGTTGATGCAAAAGTTTCTAGCATATTTTTGACAAAAGATTTTATTCATATAAATTCATAGCATTATTATTCAGTCATCACAGTATTTTAAAAAAAAAAAGTTTTCTATGACCTCGTGCCACCTTTCAGCTAAATCTTGTATTTCATAATTAAAAGAACAATTCCAATTTTGTTTGGATGAATTCACCGAAGAGAGTTGCATGGTATGTAACAAGGGATAGTCTGAAGAAAGCATGTCTGGAGAATACGCTGTATTTGGAAGAATCCATCCATACCTCTATAATCGTTTGCTGCATCGCATTTGCAATAAGAAGACGTCGTGCAAGCAAAAGCAAAATCAGCGGTCGATGTCCTTGTCCAGCAAAGGGCTTTTCTTCTCCAATGCGTCATTCAAACGAGCCAATTGCTCACTGTAATATTGTACAGTAACAGTATGTTTAGGTTCCAGCAATTCGTAATAAAGAATTTCCCTTGAATCATATGGGCTGAACAAGGGACAATATTTCTTGTTTCAGGTTGTCTTACCATTTCCAACAGTGTGGGTTACAGCGTACCTCTGTCCTGAAGCAGGGTGATCGAAAGGCTGGGACAGAAGAGCCTGCGCGCAAATGCTCTTTGCAAAATAATCTTCTCCGTGAATGCTTACTAAACGCTGTGTATATGCATTCTATGGTCAAATCCACATTGTAAAGTGTGCTTACTTGGCCACTTGTCGTGTCTTTGTTACAGTAAGATTGTGAATGTAGTGATTTCGTGAAATCCCTGAACATTTCAGGAATTTAATGAAATCCCTAGTTTCACAATCAGTGTAGAAATGGTTAACAAGCTTGGTACGCTGACCATGACCAATAAGGATTGAACCTACTAACAACGCCCAGAAAGATTATTTTGTTGATCATTGCCATACGACGTGCATCCTGATCCATTTTTTATTTTCATATTTATTAACATAGCAGTTGTGTATCAGACTATCAACAGTGGGAGTTCCAACGATTTTCGAACTCACTAACAACTGCCAACAAGATTAGCTTGCTAATCAGTGCTATACGACGTGCGTCCTGATCCATTTTGTTTTCACATTATTCATTAACATAGCAGTTTTTTTTATCAGACCATGGGAGATCCAATGAGGATCGAAACTACCAATAACGGTCAGTAGGCTTAGCTTGCTGATCAATGCTATACGAACTGTGTCCTGATCCATTTTTCTTCGTATAATTTACTCGTTAATCCCAGTGAGTAAAGATTCACGGATATATTTGGATTGAGATGTTGTTTTTTAAGAAACAAAAATACTGAAGAGTGCATAGTGTGAAGCAGTGGGTAGGAAATATTTTCATCAGCAACACCCTCTACCCATGGAAGAGTCCAGTGTTACGGACAGCAAACCAAGAAAGTCACACTGTTCATTATTAGAGTAGATATTAACTTAGCATGAGTTGGTATCAAACCATCTCTACTGTGAGATCCGATGAGGGTCGAACCCATTAACAGCGACCAGCAAGATTAGCTTGCTTATCATTGCAATATGACGTGCGTCCTGAACCGTTTTCTTCATATGATTTATTAACATAGCAGTTTTGTATCAGACCATCCAATGAGGATCGAACCCACTTACAACGGCCAGCAGGTTTAGCTTACTGATTATTGCTATACGACGTACGTCCTGATGCATCTTTTATTTTCATAGGATCCCATTGAAAAGAAATCACGGATATATTTTGGATTGTTTGGATTTTTATTTTTTAGAAGAAATACTGAATTCATTTACGTGGAAGACTGCATAGTTTGAAATGGTTGGTTGGTATTTTCATCATCGACATTTTTACCTCTGGGTGGAAGAGTCAAGTGTTACGAACAGCGAATCAAGAAAACCACACTCATTATTAGAGTAGATGTTAATCAAGGGTGGCATTTGAATAAAAATGTATGTTCTCAGTTGTGCGAGGTTTTTGAGCAAACTGACTCGTTCCTCTCAGGGGTTCATAACAGGCAGGGTTTCTACCGATTAAGATACACGCAATGAGATATTACTTCTAAATGCATTCAACAATATTGTTATAAAATTAGGAGGAAAGAGTTCTTTATCTTCTTTGGAATTTGAAGTTTTTTCTCTGTGTATTTTTGGGGAATGGAGCTCGATAACCAAGCATCTGGGATGAAAACCCATTTCGATCACTTGTGTGCTGCTTAAGGGGTTTTCTTTTAACCTCATCAATAATTGATTTTTCCTACAAATTTCAAATACAATCAATGAGTACATTGACAAAGAATATACAAGGCACGCTATTATAAACATGTCGAGATATAACTGTAAGTCTGTAAGCTTAAACGCATTATGAAACATAACGTAGTCATTTAACATAAAAACCCACTTATATTGCCTCTCACAAATGCAGCTTAATATAAGTGCCCCATTTAAAATGCAAACACACATCCACACACCAATTCATACATAGATTCTATCTTTGTCTGTAGTTAGTAGCTATTCTTTATCGAGCACACACACATCTATGCATATTCTACCGTTTTCAAAAATATACATACAGAAGCCCAGAAGGCAGCCGCACCAAAATATCACGCATGTTGATGATATTCATAGGTATAACACTATGTTTACAAGTATAACACGATGCCTGGGTGATTTTAGGTACTGTATTGGCTTTCGTGCAACCGGCTCAGCCAACAACCGAGACAGCTAACAGACGCTGCAGGTAAAAAGACTTAGTGAAGAATGAAAAAGAGTTCAACTCGGCCAGACCTAATGCCTCTAAAAGCGCCGTCTATGATCGGTGGAGATCTTTAAAAGACTTATCTGATATGGAAAAAACTAATACCTTTTGACAAAAGAGTCTGTTGCTTGTCTGCTCAGCCGAAACAGATATCTTTGGTCTTTCGCTGTCGTCCTCTTCGTTTCAGTTGATACAAGTCACCTGTGACCTCTAGACGATGGTGCTAGAAGTGCAGCATGAGGTATTTTTGTTGAAATGCCGACATTTTTCTTCAACCTCCGCGAACTTTCCCCCTCCATCGTGATAGCCTCGTACTGACCTTTACTGTTTTACTTTCTTTCTCTGTTTCAGAATTGCAATCGTTTACTCATTCGTCGATCGCAAGCAGTTTTACCAGCCTCTTATCCTGGAGGCTGAGCGTGGGGACCTCCTCTTAACCTGCAAGTTCGCGCGCAAACTGTGTCTTTTAATCTGACTGACGTCTTATCGCTAACGATAAACCGCTTGAACTCTCCCTTTCTCTTCTCCCCCTCCTCCTCTCTATTCCTTTCTCTTCTCTCTCTATCTCTCTCCCTCTCTCGCTACTAAACAGACACACTGACGGGCAAGCGAATTTCGACTCTTATTACTGTGTTGTGGCACGCATCCACCATTTTCTCCCAAACCAAAGCGCCACTTACCTCTTCTCACTCCGATTGGGATTATTCCTGGTGTCGGATCGATGTAGAAATCAAATCAATAATTCCAGTTGGATTTTTATTCGTTTTGGTGTTGTCAGGCGAGAGGTTTGACTATAATGCAGAGAAGGCAGCGTGAAAGCCGTTTGAGAAAAAGACGGAGTTTCAAGCAAAAGCAAAGCATATTGGAGAATAAAGAGGAAACGCATTCATTGCATATACGGACGTGTCAAAAGGTGAAGTGAAAGACACGTCAATGTGAATACGTTCCCAGTGTTATAATAAGAGTCGTACTTGTT
>VCCN01005916.1:1228599-1240233 GCA_006491835.1 Architeuthis dux | reverse complement strand
GCATCGGGCTAGCACCCCGGTCCCGTAAAATACCCACAATGGCTACAAACAATTATTGGATCACGTTAAAAGAAAATGGAGACAAAAATCATTGCCTCATGTGTCATGAGACACCGGAAGCAACTTTGCTTTGCTTGGGTGGTTGTTATTATCAAATATCAAGTTAAGCATTTGATTTCAAGTGAATTGATTTCAAACTCTGGTCGTGACTGTTTATCAATGGCGTAGCAAGAGGGGGTGTCAATCGCCCCCGGGCACATGTATGAAGGGGCGCAAAGTCTACAATATATTTAAAAAAGAATCCCGGAATAACAGTTACAGGAAGAAAAGTCACGGAACAAAGTCACAATGTAGCCTTACCCTGAGTTACCTAAAAAAACGTAATAGGAAGAAAAGTCACAACTTTGATTTTCTGGTTAGGAAAAAAATCATAGGAAAACAATTTGTTTAATAAAATAAGTAATATTTTAATTCAAGTTATACTAATTAAATGTTATAATGTGACTTTATTTTAGGCCTATGTAAGGTGGTATTTAATTCGTCATGTTATTGTCATTCAATCACAATATAAATAATCAAATCATTGGGGGTGGGGGGTTATTTTTGCCGCTGAGTACGCCACTGTTGTTTATGTCTCTCTCGTGCTAATGTTGTTTTTTTAAATACAAGGATCCAATTCTTTCGGGGCAATTATATCAGCGTTGTCTTCTGACGAGCATGTGAAGTCTCAACTGTCGATACTTACTTGCTTAGGCTTTTACTACTATAACCAATTATAACTTATGACTTCTTCTTCTTCTTCTTCTTCTTCTTCTTCGTAGTAGTAGTAGTAGTAGTAGTAGTAGTACATTTGATCCTTTTCCTTTGTTTTGCTTCTAATTTTTGAAGCCACTATGTTTGAAGTTTAAAAGAAAGCAAAGAGAGACAGAAATGATAGATTCGTAATAATTTTCGTCGATCGAATAAAAGATTAATTAAACAAATTAAACCCTTTTCAGATTTATATAGCTTCCAAGGTGTTCTCAGTTCCAAACAATTATGCAGAATGTTGAAGTTTAGTAATTTCCAAGAAGAAATACTCGAAAGTGTTTTTTCTCCCTATCTTATTACACCGTTGTTCTAACCTTCATAAAACCATTACATGAAATGAAACGAACCTCTCAATCTTTAGATAAGCACACAAACACTTTCTAGTCCAATATCCTGACAACTTTTCGATTGATTAGGTCAGTTAATCTTCGTGTCTGACTCGCTTGAAATCAGTTAACTAGCCGTAAACGTCTGGATTTCTAATCCGAAGGAATAAAAACGGCTCCTTTTTATACCAGTATGTCCTCTTCCAAGAATTTTTCAGAATTTACTTTCGAGTTGTGAAACTGTCTGCATATTGTTAATTACTGCATTTCAGTTGTATAAGTGGCTTTTTTGTTTTAGCAAAAGGGAACCAAGATCGCCTTGCATCCTAAAAAGAAACTTTTCCTGAAAATTGAAATGGAAAATATATCTAACGGAATTAAAATTAAAGCATAAAATTTTCAATCAGAATTTCGGATTTTGTTTGTAAGAAACCGAATGCCCAAACACTCCGCTTTGTTTGAAGGAATGAAAACGTTTTTTTTTGTTCACGAGCTAGCGTCCATACTTTTAAGATTAAAAAGAGAAAAAGAAAAAGATCAAGTTGCATTTTGTCTTTCTCACCAACTGGAAACTCATTTCGTGGCGTTAGTTTAGGATCAAATTTTAACTGCAATTTGATCTTGGAGATTCAAAACATTTCAACCTTTCTCCCGAACGGTCAGTCTTGTATATATTTTTAGTTGGGTTCCAGATCAGTGAAGTTGTCAGGTCTTTGCAGCTTTAACCCAAGAAGAGTCTAATGCTGTCAAAAGTTTGAAATAAGTAAAAATTAGCAATATAGGGCATATAGCATCTGGGAGCTTTTTCGTTAGACCCCACCAGACCAAAACTTTCATAACCAGTGTTAAGTTTATTTCGTTACCCCAGCCAAGCGTTAGGGTTTTTATTTTAGTTATAGTGACCAACGAAAAAGATCCAGCATGTTGGATCTTTTTCAGCTAGAAAAAGAAAAGGCAACCTTTTTAGTTAATTAAAATCTTTTTTTCCTTTTAAACTTCCGTATTTTAAAATTATGGACGTTAGCTTTTAGTGGGTGCTAACAAAAAAGACCCGAAATGAGTGCCTCTCCATGTCTTATACGTGTATAAAAACTTTATTTTTATCAATATTGCCTAAGTTTGGTTTGCTGGTTTGGGGTAAAAGGCTGAAATCAGCATTCAAAATCTTGGCCTTTTTAAAATGTGTTATTGAACACCGCTTACTAGCGCCGGTGAGAAACTCTCGACTATTCAACGCACCAAGAGGCCAAGACTCCCTTCTTATCTCTTCTCATCAAATCTAAGCACAGAACCCGTCTTTATGATTGAGCAATTGTAAGTGAACAATATCTACGATCTTACCTGAACCAAAACCCAGAAATGAAAATTGGTTTCAATCAGCTCATTGTTAGAATTGAAATTATCTAGACTCTAATTCAACTAACAATGATTGTTACATATTTATTACATTTATTACATAATTACCTACAATTGTGACGTTTTTTTAATGTTACCACGCGAAATTTTGTTTTATTGGTTTGAATGTGTAATAATTAAAAACGTCAATACTTTTTAAAAAATATTGTTCATAATGAATATGATTCTTTATTCCAGAGGTCGGCTAACTTGTGCCACATACAGTCTTCATGTCTCTGTGTGTGGGTGGTGAACAACATCCATCTCTATAGTTGTTAAATAGTAACAATTATAATACATTCTAGAGTATTACTATTGTTTATTTTGTAGTATTATTTATGTTGTCTTGTTCAACTAATACACCTATTATGGATAAAAAAAGGGTTTTGATTGGACGGTATTTATTACGGAATTCGAAATGCATTGTGTTTACATGTGTTTTCAAATACTTGCTGAATAACGACCAGCTCTTAACATCTAAATACATCTGGTTTACGATAGAGTTACAAACTTTAATGTTTTAGATCCACGCCGTGCTCGGTGATATGAATTCTTTTAGAATTTGAAGGTCGGAAGATTGTGGGAGGGGGTCTGATTTGACTCCTTTATTTATTCTCTGACTGATAAACTGAAAGACGTCGGGAATCCCTTATTTATTTTATAGACTTAATTTATTGCAGAAACGAACCTGACCTATTGAGCAATCACGATTGAACTTTCACCATCCAATCGTTCCTTTCCTCATGAAATACAACTCGAATAAAGTTGGCGAATGTTTACTGTTCACGTTGCTGTCATCAGCAACCGTGGTGTATCCGATACGAAGTGAGCACGTCTAACGCGCACACTGCCTCCTGTATCTGTGTGTTCGTACCGCAGGAGATCAACGTTCTGTTAAAAACACCCGCACTGGTTCAGTTGGGAATCCCCCTTGTTTCAGCACACACGAAACAAAATGATGGGAAAACTGAGGTTTGCTGCGTCTAAATGATATTGATATTGATTGTAGGCTTAGCTCGGTATGACACAATGACACAAGTGTGGGGCACGTAGTAAGGGTTGGCATCTTTTTCTTAAGTTTTTCTTAATTAATTAGAAGACAATTGATAGCCTTGCTAAGATTGAACATAGAATCAAAAGATGAACACACACACACACACACACACACAAATATTATATCTCAGGTACATGTGTATGTTAATCTAAAATCTAAAAAATGATTTGAAAAGTATATATTTGTTAACACCGAGTATATAAATTCTCGAATGTGTGTGCGCTCACGCGCACTCACACACACACACACACACATTATATATTTATGATAATTATAAAGGCATTTATTAATTGGGAACCCATATCAGCCCGGCATCGGTGTTAGCGATTGCTAAACGGGCGGCCTAGATCGTATAAATCAGTATATAAATTCTCGAATGTGCACACACACACACACACACACACACACACACATATATATATAATCTAGTTATATATATTGTCACATCCACAGACAGCGCTGTTTCGTCGTTTTTACGACTCATCAGTGTGGCTACTGACTATATGTGCCTTGGTGCCCCGAGCGAGGATTGAAACCGGATGTCTTGGTCCGTCGTCCGATCTCTTACCCTCGCCCCAGTTACCGCGGCGGGTTGTAGATCATTATTTTAGGCATATAAACACATATGTCTTTGTTTACAAAGAGTGCTCAATTCAGAAAACTCTCCGAAGAGCTAAGATCTAGATCGTATAAATGAATAAAGAAACGAACGCTGTGCACGATCAGTTAGAATAAGGAGGCGAGCGAATGTGTATGTTTGTAGCCGCTTCCTTTCCATGAGAGTGGTAAAGAGCAGGACCACGTATAGGTTGCTTCCAGGGTGGACGCTGATGCCGGGCTGATATTGATTCCCAATTAATAAATGCCTTTATAATTATCATATTCTGTCGGATATACAATTATCCATTTCTTGATTTCATATACATATATAAATATATACTTAATTATCTATTTTTTTCCCGAAATATATCTGCATGGCCCATGATGTTAAGTGTAGGTTTCCAAATGCTTCGCGTCGTTTATTATATATGTACTAAGTTGTATATGTTAATTCATATTTTATCCATAATAACGTGCACGTCAACATGTTTCACTTCTTTCTATTTGTACTGGGTTTGTCAACATGATGCATAGCTGAATGCTGTCGTGCAAACCATGTAGTCTTCAAGAAATATAACGCCTATTCAGATTTATTCATCACCACTAAAACTTTTTGAGCCAGAAACCTTTTCTTGGATGGTATATTATTTCCAGGACAAGCAGGGCTAGGTTTCAGTTTCATAATTAGAATTATTTGTCGGCCTATAAGACGTTTGTTTTACAAGAGCAGTTTTGACTACTGCACACTGAAACTCATTCTAACTCTTTAGCTGTACAGCACGAGCCTTTGTTGGTCACCTCCTATTGATAATACCAGCATATCTGTGTTAATGTATTATTTGAATTGTTTGTATTGGTAGAAATATACGGCACATTATCTTGATATCAGTTGCCTCTTCTCTTTCCCGTTCTGTTTCATCATCCACCGCTTCTATTTACCAAATTTACCTAGTGTGGCAAAAGGCCCCAAGCTGTTTACAGTACCTGGTGTTCCTCCTGAAACTGTCACCTTAGTTCTGACTATGTTTGACGCTACCCAGTTTCAATGATCAGACAAGAACCGGCGTTTTCGGCATAATTTGACCGTGAGTTTCCATCATCCACCGTCTCTTCTCACTTCATCTTTTCGCCCATTGTATCTTCTTTTTCTGTTCCTCCATCTTGTCGGCCTCGTTTCTCTCTTCCCGTTTCGTCTCCTGACGCTCCATTTCTTCTTTATTTTTCTTTTATTCTATATCATTATTTCTCTTCTTTCCTTCTACCCGTATATGCCGGTATACAAGATGGACATTTAATTTGAAGAATAAAAAAAATGCAAATATTAATTTAAAAATAACAAAACAACAATGCAAATATCATACTGTGTCCAATGCACTGGTATTGTGACAAATACCCTTGTAAAAACCCTTGTAAATCATGCATCTTATAGTCCGGTATATACAGTATATTTTTCTTTGCACGTCTCCCCGCTCTCTTTTCTGTTTTTATCTATTAATGTATTTTCCACATTCTCTTATCACTCCTTCTCTTCTGCCCGTTAATCTCTATTTTAAACTCCTCGTCTCTCTTCTTAATTTCTCTCACCGATAATCCTTGCCACCCTGGGGCATGTAACTCTGTCGTTAGATGATCATCTGAACCTGTCTCCCACTTCCTTTCTCAATTAAACTGATGGCCAATTACAAATGATCTGAGAAATTAATCGGCTGTTTTTCGATGACGACAAGACAGAAAGAAAGAAAGAAAGAACGACGAAAAGGAAGGAAAGGTGTGAGAAGGAGAGTGGTAAAGGAAATAGTAAAAAGAAAGAAAGTAAAACAAATAACAGTGAACAAAATAAAGAAAGAAACAAGAAAAGAAAAAAAGTAATAGTTACTGGCCGACAGAAGAAAAGAAAGAGGAAAAGTGAGTGGATAAAGAAAGGTAAAAAAAAAAGAAAAAAAGAAAGAAACTGTCTAATCAAATTGAAAGAAAGATGAAGATAAAATACAAGGGTTGAAGGGATGAATGGAAATTGAAAGTGAGGGCAAAAAGGAAGGAATGAAAGTAAAAAGGGACAGAGTAAGAGCACGAGGGAAAGGAGTCAAGAGTCAGTGGGGGTAGGAATGATACTAAGCTGCTGAGATAAGGGAAGGATTAATCACAAGGATTATGAGGCCCTACTTAATGAATCTACACAAAATGCATCAAACATATGTTCAACTAATGCACGCATATGTTTCTCTGTACGAAAACATGATGGTTCAAATCGACATTCACACACATATACACACATGCACGTATACACATTCACATTCTATCATGCACACATACATACATACATACATACATACATACATACAGAATACATGCAATACTTGAACATCCCACACTGATACAGAGGTTAGTTCATTAAGTCGTCGTGTTGGTGTCGGCGTAGACGGTTTGAGTTTGAGCCGATGGGTAGGTATCTAGGCACGGGAGAAACTTTCTACCACATTCTCGTTGCAGAGTGTCTGTTTTTGCGATTCCGTAACCTACGATATTCAAGGCTATCTAATATTAAAACCCACAAGAACCCACTGTGACACCGGTGTCACATACACTTTAATTGATCTGCAGAGTCTCTTATATAATATTATATTTTATCCTTGACTTTAACTCATGGAATGTACTAAGTGACGTCTACTGAACATCCTGGTGCAGTCACGTGACTGTGTGTCAATATGCCTACCCAGAATCCCACATAATGTTCCTTTAAGTAGAAATGGGTCTGGGATCTTATGGGTTAATACCCTACGCGCTCACCCGCCAGCAATAATGAACGCACGTGCCTGTGTGTGCATGGTGGTTGTGTGTTTGTGTGTATAAAAAAGATAATACTTGGTCCTGCTTGGTCGGTGTTTGAGTTAAAAACCAAGATTTCGAGTGCTGATTTTCAAGGCAGTGAGACAGCTCTTTCTCTATTTCATCTGATTTGGCTTTGTACTGTAAAAAGAAAAGCTTAACATGAAAGAAATAATCCCTGAAAACTTAATAATGACTATTTGTTTTACGAACTGTAGACATCTGTTTCTGAATATGATGTGAATAAACTGATATTGAACACTCCTTTCTTTTATTAATCAAATATTGATCACTTGCACTTAGTTTTTTCGGAAATATTAGAAACCATTTACCAACACCGTCACCAAAACTGCCAACGTAGGTTTCTTCAGTTTTCAAGTTGGTCTGGCTGGCGCATGTAACACGCGTACAGGCCGCACCAATGGTGCTAGAGGGCTGACAATTTAAACATTTACGTCTTATTATATCTAGAAAAAACGTTATTTTTGTTTTTTGACCCCCCCCCCAATAGGTTTTTAGTGGGGGGTCAATTTGCAATGCAAGTTTATGCTAAGTTGGTTTATTATGCCCAGCAGCATTCACGTTAGTTTTGTTTTTAAATTCAGACTTTTTTTAGTGATCACTGCCCAACAAAAGGCGAAAGAAGTAACTTATTCATTGATCACCCGTTTTTCCAATTTTTTAATTGATCACCCCCAACACGGCATGCGGCCATAAGACGTTCGTCACTTGACGGTTTCTATTGAGTGACTAACCAGAGCTGTTCTTATTGTTTTTGTTTTAGCCGTCCATTATAATTGTTTCACGCAGACTAATTCTCACTCGCATATATATAGTTATATACAGCATATCCTTAAAATATAACCCACTTTGTATTGGCTACTGCTATAGCCATGGAGCGCAATGTGTCGCTCACATATCTCAGCATATAGACAATTCCTATGACAAACTACCATACCAAGACAGACGGTTGTATTCTGGGTACTGTGAGATGCTTTGCAGGAACAAACGCACTATGTAACGATTGCGAAATGAACAATCGTTGAATCGCATTAATTCAGGCCAACGTACAGGCCGCACCAATGGAGCTAAAGGGCTGACAATTTAAACATTTACGCTATTTTTGTTTTTTGACCCCCCACCAATAGGTTTTTAGTGGGGGCGGGGGTTCAATTTACAATGCCAGTTTATGCTAAATTGGTCTATTGCGCCCAGCAGCATTCACGTTAGTTTTAGTTTGGTTTGGAGAGAAAAACATTCTGTTTACCACCATTAAATTCGGATAGTACGCCTGGAGAAGGTCGTAGAATGGATCGGATGAACATGAACATGAACAACAATAAGAAGTTCAAGTTTCAGGCCTCGAACGAAAATTAAACCCATTTATACGCTGACAGGTCTGCAAAAAATATCAGCTATTTTAGCTGATATTTTTTGCAGACCTGACACAAGTATCATGATTCATGCCTTGGTGGACACATCGGTAACACATGTGTCTCCTCCACGAATTCAAATCTCACGACAGGTAATATCTTCCAAACAACTAAGAAACCTTCCACACAAGATCTTGTAACGGACCTTTCAGGAACATGTGTTAATCTTTGTCTATAGTTTTGAGAAGGGTCATTAACATTTAAAGAGTTTTTTTAGAACGATTGAACTTCTTGTTGTTTGTGTTGTTAACACGACGTTTCGGCCGATCCATTCTACGTCCTTTTTTTCAGGTGTACTATCTGAATGTAAGTGTGGTAAACTATTTCTCTCCAATGGTGGCAACGCTTATAACATAGGATTCGGGTGTTTTCCTTTTTCTTTTTTTGTTCGGCCTGGATTTTCATACCTATTGAATAGCGGAAGCCACATCGTGTTGAATTCCGCAAAAGCAGCATACATCAACATGTCGGCTGAGTGTATAAGTCAGACGAGTGCAGAATTCAACTCGATGTGGCTTCCACTACTCAACAAGGACAAGGTGTGGAAATCCAGGCCTAACTAGGGAAGGAAAGGAAAACGCCCGAATCCATATGCTATGCTACCATTGGAGAGAAATCATTCTGTTTACCACCATTACATTCTGATAGTACGCCCGAAGAAGGCCGTAGAATGGATCGGATGAACATGAACAACAACAATCGTCCGAAAACCTCTTTGAATGTGTTAATCTTGTAAGCTACTACTAATAGCAACCCTCAGCGAGGTAAATGCGTAAATGTCTTCTTGCGTCAGATTTTACATAGTCCAACTAAATCAGAATTAACTTACACCCGTGCGTGCACAGAGAGGGACATGCTCAGCACACACAAAAGTATAAAATGGTTATTATTATTTGAACATCAGACAATCATTTAGTTCCGCCTATTATTTTTACTCCCGCTCTCAGATTGCCATAAACCTCCTCTCTCTTTCTGACGGCAACCTTCTCTCTCTTTCTGACGGCACCCTCCTCCTTCTGTTGACTGTCTTGACGCCCGATTGGTTGTCGATAACATCGCCCACTGTGCTGGCTCCTCCCAGTTTATTGGTGAAAAGCCACAGCCCATTGCAATTAATCCTACTGCTGCTACTGCTACCGATATAACATTTAGGTCTACAGTCAAGTTCCACCCTATTCACTATGATGCTTCCTATTAATTGTAACTGCGGTGGCTCATTTGGTAAAGTCATTAAGCTTTTAAGCAGTTGGTTTAGTTTCGAAACCAATATGGACATTTTTAAATCAGTTTTACTTTTGCTTTTTCATTGAAGTTTGTAAAATCAACAATACTACGCGGATACAGAGGAGAGGGGTCCAGGGGTCCTGACCTCACCCTGCTTGAACCAAGCCCAATTAACATTTTTTTAAATAAATATCTAGATAAAGAAATTGTATAGATAAAAAAAACCCAAATAACCCTAAGTAATCATAAATTAACCTTAAAAACAAAACAAAATATATCCATATCGTCTAATTAGAAAGATGGAATAAAGAAAAATTGGATTTTTAGCAGTGGGTGATCCAGGATTTTGAGCAGAGAGCTCAACATCCTGGATCTGCCCCTGACTTACGAGCTGGACGTTTTTCTTTTCTGGTTATTTCTTTTAATGTTTACTCCTATATTCAAGAACGGAACAGACTTTTTACAGAAAAGTTCTAATTCTCCCCCCGCCCTTTTTATTCGTGTTTCTTCCATATAGTCTTGTCTCGTTGTTGGGACGTAGCTCATCGGATAAAGCTTTTAGTCATTTAAAAAATATTTATTTCTCTTTCGCTCGTGTACATGAAGGACCATAAGCAAAGGTACTTCATACTTGTAACATACTCTTCAGTGAAGTCCTATAAAGTATTAGTCATTCATTTTTCTGTTTTACTAATTAATATTGTTTGTAAAAAGAAAAACAAAATAAATTTCAGGTCATAAAAAGCGAGGAAAAGATTATCTTCACTTCTACAACAAATCGAACAAAAAATAAACCTGCTGTTTGCAGACGACAAACCCCAACATGAATATATATATTATTTATTAATTTTAGGAGTTTAGAAAAGTTATTAAGAATTTGTCAATGTATGATGGAAACAGTCAAGTACAATTTTCTAAGAAAGTTCACGAATTCGAATTTTTAATCATTATATTTTCTACAGGTGTGGCTTGAATTTGTCGCGTTCGGACTTTGCAATTGGCTGTGTGTTGAGTACAAACAGAACACTTTTTTTTCAAAAGGTTTGGACTTTCCTGGTCAGAAATATTATTCCTAAATGCAATTGAATAATTACGAATCCAATAAATACCAATATATTTCTCAGTTTTTTAAATTTATTGTAGAAAATATTTTTCTGGTGAATACTTAAATGCAGTTTTTTTTCTCTAAATATTATTTACTGGAAACAAAATCCAGAATATATTTTACATCGATAGAAACTGAAAACGTTCTGGTTTCTTTTAATGAGTAAACGTTACCTGGAGATGTTTGAACTGGAATGCAAATTACAGTTATCAAAGGTTCTTGTTATTTTGTCAGTCTTTTTAGTTTTTATCTCCCAACTAGAGATGAAATAGAAGAAAATAGGCAAAACGAGAAGTCACGTCCATTTGTGCACATAACTTTGAAAATGCAACACAACATCGTACTTTTCCAGATTTAGTTGGTGTGTTTTAACGAAACTGAAAATCCCATTTTAAAATGTTAAGGATAAGGGAAAGCTTATCAAAAAATCTAATTTAATATATGACGAGTCATTTGTTGATTTTCCATCATATATAACTTTAAGTTTTTCTTCTCTGAGCAATTTACTATTTATTAATTATTTTCTATTTATGGTTTAGTAGAACATATTTGGGATTGCAATCACTGTAAAGATTTGTTGCGTTTAACAAATAAATTATTATTTTTCGTTTTAAAAAGGTACAAACAACATATGAATGTTTGATTAGGACCAATGATACGTTTGTTGGAGAGGGATTTTATGATGAACGTTTCTCGAAAATCTTTAATAGCTATAACAAGAGTGTATTGCCTTGGTTTTATTGTTGTACTGCTATTTATTTCTAATATATGATCAGGATTTAATAAGTGTTTATTATTGTAACTACTGAAATGTTAACCATTATTAATTTGTTTTACTAGTATTTTCTTACACCTTTATTT
>VCCN01005916.1:1100119-1111052 GCA_006491835.1 Architeuthis dux | reverse complement strand
ATTTGTGGTCACTCACCAAACCTACACACTGCGCTTGCTATTAGCCACAGGAAAAACTTCTCGTTGATAACTATCAAATACTAATTAAAGAGTAATCACCCATATTTATTTATTTATTTGCAAATGCGTTAAAAAAATCCGGGTTCATTCTGGTTGAACATAAATAAGAAAATGCAGAGCAACATAATGTTAATCATTGTTACCCACAACAGACCGGTTTAAACACTGTTGCCGGTCTTAGGTTATGCATGTGTCTGACGTTCATATGTATCTATCTATATATAACTATGCATCTATGTATCCGGACTTCTCCCAGCCCTAACCGTTCATAATAGAAATTTGAAATGTTGCACACACACCCACTTCAATGAGTAGGGAAAACCTTCTTTTTAAAAAAGATTCTCCACCTAAATGGGTTTTTAGTGGGGGGTTCAATTTGCAATGTAGGTTTATCCTAAATTGATCCCTTAGTTTGTGTCCAGCAGTATTCACGCTTGTTTTCTGAAAGTTCAGACATTTTTAGTGATCACTGCCCAACAAAATGCAAGAACTTATTCATTGATCACACCTTTTCCCAATTTTTTGATTGATCACCCCCAACAGGGCATGCTATTTAAAAACATTGGTTATGCGACGGTTTGTCTGACTAACCAGACCCATTTTAAAAAAGAATCATGAATGTATGGTTCAAACCAGAGTAGTGAAAGACTGGAACGCTTTAAGTGAGTCCACTGTGACCGCACCCAATATTGCAGTGGTTAAAATAAAGACTGGTGTGGAATACAGAAATATACATACGACTTCTGATTAACAAAGACCACCAAAGAACAGTGGTCCAACAACAGCAGATCCAGTACTGATACATAAAGAACAGATGGTTCCCAAAACCCTCGGCCGGAAGTGCCCCTTCTGCCCGTGTTAGAAATAAGATTAGAGATCAAATAATTTAGCCAATCATTCCAACACTCACCAGCTTCTTTTCTTCTTCTTATTTCTTCAACCCATATATCTCCATCTTTTGTATTCCATTAGAAACCGTCAACCAAAACTGTCAACATAGGTTTCTTCAGTTTTTAAGTGATTCTGACTGGCTGGCTATGTATGCGTCGCGCGCACAGGCCGCACCAATAGAGCTAGAGGTCTGAAAATTTAAACATTTACTCCTTATTATATCTAGAAAAAACGTTTCTTTTTGTTGTTTTTTTTAAAATTCCCCCTTTTTTAATTGATCACTCCCAACACGGCACGCTGCCAAAAGACGTTTGGTCACGTGACGGTGTCTATCGAGCGAATAACCAGACCTGTTTCTCTTTTTTTAATTTTCTTTTCCCTGACTCCTTTTATCATTTCACTCTCTTGTTACTTTACTATACTTCTTTCTTCCCCCCTTTTTGCTTCCTTCCAATGTTTCATTCACTTTCTTCATCGCTCTTGCTCATTCTCGATTGCTCTCCTCTTCATCTTTGCTTCCTTCACCGATGACCGCATCTACTCTCTTAATATTCTTCGCTTACTCCTTCATTATCTCCCAAGGCTTACTCTAGTTAATCGCCTTGCTACCATGTCTATTGATTGACAGGCTAATAAAACTCCGTTAACTGACCCGAGATTTCCGCGAGACTTGACAATGAACCCTTCTTAACAGGCGGTCGAGCAGGTTGCTGCTTGAGGAAAACTCAAGACGACGGACAATAAAGTGGCTATGTTTACTGGGAAGAACATCTCCGCCATCGGACGGCGCCGTTGAGTTGTACCTTTTACAATGCACCTTTGTTAAGTGCATTTTGAAATTCAGTGAAACATCATAACCACTTAACTCGATTTTATATCGATTTAAATAAAATTCATTAACCACATTACTAAATAGGCAAATACTAGGAATAAACTGAACTCTATAAGACATTATATTTAGTTATTCAGCTTACAATATAATATGTCTGTAAATCTTTCTTGATTAATTTGTTTATCGTCTGTATTACGGCGATAGAGGTTTGCTTAATTCTGTTTCCTTAACTTTCTAACATGCATACAGAATTGTATTTTGGTTTGTTCATTTCCTTTGTTAATACATTCATATTGAGAAAGACTTGAGCAATTCTGACAAAGGAATTGAACAAATAAATAATGAGATACCGACAGATAGACATTAAGCACTGGCAGAGAATATACCGTAATCTAAATTCCTTCTTTAACAGTTCAAATTAGTCAATAGGGGGAAATTGTCAGCAAAATATAAACACCGTATATTTCGGTGGATAAGGTGACCTTCAATTTCAGTCTGAATTTCATGGTTTTAGCTCACATCGGTTGTATAAGACGACCTCCAAACTACCAAACGATCTGTAGTGAAGTTTAGATCAGTGACCACCAAACAGCTGATACGGTGATATACCAATCATCATCATCATCATCATCATCACCATCATCATCATCATCATCATCATCATCATCATCATCATCATCATCATCATCATCATCATCATCATCATCATCATCATCATCATCATCCGTTATAAGTCCACTGCTGGACAAAGGCCTTTCCCATCTCCTTCCATGACGACTTATCTTGTGCTAATCTTTGCCAAGTCTTACCGGCAAACTTTTCTATCTCGTCCCTCCATCTTGTGTCTGGTCTTTTCCTACTTCGTTTACTGTCCCATGGGCACTAATCAGTTAGTCTTTCCCCCCCATCTATTGTTATCTCTTCTTGCTAGGTGGCCATCCCATCTCCATTTTTGCTGCTTAATTAGTTGTATTATAACCTTCACTCTAGTCCTCTCTCTGATCCATGTTGATCTTTTTCCATCTCTTACCTCTAATCGTCTGAATTGTCAGTGAGGCATGTAATAAGGTAAATACCAGATGTAGACCATCATCTGTAAGAGTAATTTAATGCGTATATCAGTGACGATAGCAGAATTCTCATTTTTCTTGTAATAAATTGGTATTTCAAATGATGTGTTCTAATTATTTTCGCTTGCTTTCTTTGAGTAACAAATACACAGCAGCAGCTGTACAATTATAATATTAAACTAATTCTTAGTATGAAGCTGTCTAATTATACGTAAAATAAAGTTATTTGAAATTATTCTTTGTTGTAACTTAATAAATGGAAGGAGGGAAATACTAGTAATCTTAGTGATAAAAGAGGGTAATGACTCGAAAAGTTCGGGAACCACTGTTCTAGACTAACAATTTTTATCTGATTTGTTTATACAAAAAAGGAGTGGTCTTATGATGTTGCTATAACAGTTTCTGGCGAACATCTATTTGGCGACGCCTTTCGTTTCACATGCCAACTGTGGAAAGTTTGTTAATATATTTCTGAAATCTACAAAAGCCAAAAGCACAAGCATCACACATCGCCATTAACACCACTACCCACATCTCAAAGCAGTCACAGGTCTCGTGTTAATATCAGTGATTATTCAATCAGTTATCTCCACGTTCGAAGTTTGAAATGTGAAAAGTATCAAGACATTCAAACCTGAAATCAATATTTGCAGAATCCAAGATTCCCAAAAGATATGTCACCCTCCTCTCTATCTCGTATCATTCTCTCTCTCTCTCTTGTTTCGTCGTTCAATCCATTTTCGCGCATGCGCATTCATGTGACTTACTGTTGCACTCTTCTGTCCTTTGCTCTAACGCACAGTCATCTTTAGGCTTTTATCGGTCTTTATGATTTGTTTACTGCCACATCTCAGTTTTCCATGTCCACCTCATTCCGAATCTCTTAGTTGCAACTTGTTGTATTATCGTCTTTCTTCCTTTTTCGATTTCAATTTAAAATATTTTTATCAGATATTCGAATTGTCATTTTCACAGTGTTTTTCTTCTTGATGTTCAATTCTCTCGTGCAGTTCCTTGTTTTATCTTTTCTTCTTCTCTTCTTTATTCTTCTTCACACTCTCGTGTTTTCTTGCCTTTTTGTCTCTTTCCATGCTATAGAAAAATATATCGTGTGAGATCGGGAAGAAATGTATATGTTTACTAAGCTAAAGCCGGTTAATGAGCAAATAGTGGATCCTGCAACGGAGATCGAACTCGCTACCATTGTCCTGTGAGACTAGCGAGCTCAATTGTTTGACGGTAGACATCCCGAGAAGAATGTTATATGTAGAAGATAACATTCGAAGATGTATAAAGTATGATGAGAATGGAAATAAGGAAGGCAGAAAAAAGAAGAACAATGTTAGAAGAAGACTATTACGGGAGGTGAAGTTAAAAAATATGTAAAAAAAGAAAGAAAAAAGAAAAAGAAAGTGAAGAAAATTTATAAGAAGGAAAAATAGAGAATAATAACTTGAAAACTGAAAACTTTAACGTAACTTGAAAACGTTATCTTCTACACATAGAAAAAAATATCGTGTGAGATCAGGAAGAAATGTATATGTTTACTAAGCTAAAGCTAGCAATGGGCAAATAGTGGATCCTGCAATGGAGATCGAACTCACTACCATTGTCCTGTGAGACTAGCGAGCTCACTTGTTTGACGGTAGGCATCCAGAGAAGAATGTTGTGTAGAAGATAACGTTTTCAAGTTATGTTCATATTTTCAGTTTCAAGTTATTATTCTCTATTTTTCCTTCTTATACATTTTCTTCACTTTTTTTTCTTTTACATATTTTTGAACTTCACCTCCCGTAATAGTCTTCTTCTAACATTGTTCTTCTTTTTTCTACCTTCCTTATTTCCATTCTCACCCTTCTTTATGCATTTCCGAACGTTATCTTCTACAGATTTAGCTTAGTAAACATATACATTTCTTCCCGTTCTCACACGATATATTTTTCTTTTTCACTATATCACCTTCTTTTTCTTCTTACATTTTTAGTGTTGCTCTTTTTCTTTTCTTGTATTTACTTTACCTTCTTTTTTTCTTATTTTCTTTTTCATCACCGTCTTTCTTTTTTCATGCTTTTCTCTTGTCTTCAACTTTTTTCTTTTCTCTCAGTGCACGTATATCTTCCTTTTCATCCATTTTATTTTCGTTTTAGACTCATCTTTTTTTCATTCATTTTCCCGTTTTCTTTTCTGCCTACCATTCCACTTTTTTCTTTCTTCCTAATCTTATAACACAAATCAGTAACTTCTTTTATTTCTCATTCCTTCCTCCCCTCCCTTCCCCTCCCTCCCATATCATTCAATTTCTTCGTCATTTTGCTCTACCCCTCCTTTTATTTCATTCACTTTTACGATGCCTCACCTAGCTCAATTTGAACCAAACACTTGCTATTTTCTTTCTTTTCTTCTCTTCTTAAACTTCTATTATTTTTTATTACTTCTCGGGTCCATCCCTCTTTTCCAATATTCTTTTTATGTGATAGCTGCCCTCATCATTGTCACCCTTTCTTTTATTAATATTCCGCTATTTTTGTATTATATTATATCGCATAATATTAAACCAAAAGCTACTTGCAGACCTTAAAATAAGATTACCACTTTAAGTCGCAGACCAAATGAATGGTCGCAATCTCACCGACATTTGTTTTCGGAAAATACACATTTTTAGTTTCCTACTTCTGATCTGTTTCACTGAAGTTAAATGTCCCTGCTCTTTATTTTTTATTTTCTTTGTCTTCGTATTGTTTGTTTACCCCTCCGTTATTTCTTTAAACTTTTATAGGGCACCCCTAAAAATATTTTAGATATCAAAACAACCGTTTTGTATGTTAAACTAGACCTAATTAAAAGATATTTTCTGTTGCAAGTTTTCTGAAATCTTTTTGTTTATGGTCTGATGAAGTGATCATATATGGTGCCTCGCCCAAAACGTTACCAAAAATGGTAGAAAGTTAAATAAAACATAGAATTAAAGAATAACATTCAATATAATGAATAGATACAGAAAATTGATATTGACAAAAATATTAACACCGGGTTGATTTTAAATTGTTATTGTGCGGGCCAAAAACAGGCTAATTTAATGGGGTGTGGTATGCCTCAAAACAGTTTATGTCTTTGTTCAAGCACAAGTGTACTTTGCAAAGCTTGCAGACCACATTGGTGCGGATTATGTTGTCTTTGTGGCTACAATATTTGCATGTGGCTGACGTGTCCTCGGGTGATCATATATAGTCACTTGCTCCATAAAGGTTTAAATGATCACTTTCTCTTACAATCCAAATGTTCTGTTAATACTCTCATTTCTGTTTTTAACCAGCTTAGCTTATTCTAGTACAAGGCAACAGGTGTGGGCACCCAGTAAGGATCGAACTCACTACAATAGTAATGGTCTGCGTGACTAGCTTACACACTACTACTCCATGGCGACGTGATATCTTTTATAACATTCTTCTTTGCTTTCTTGTGTTCACATACTCCTCCATTTTGTTTCTCGGCTTGACTCCCATTCTCTCCCAAATATTTGAATTCCATTTCTTCATTTTTGCTTCTTACCAAAGTTATTTTTTTCCTAAATACTACTTTTCTCTTATATCTTACCAATACCCCACTCAAACTTTTTCGTCCAGTCTTATCTCTTATTTGTTTTTCAAACTTTACCCTCTCTTTTTGTCTGCTCTTCTCGTTCTTTTTTTTCAATTCATTGCTCTCCTTCTATTACAATGTTGCTCATACTTTAATGTGGGCAACATTTTTCGAGCAGAGATATAACCGTGCCACAAATTCACAAATTCACAAATTCACCGTCAGAATAATATTTAGAATGTTAGGAACCTTTTTTGCCAACAGCATAGCTTGCATGCACCATTTCGCTGAACTCTGTTTGCCCTTTAGAAAAAAAAACCGTATTTAGGCTACCGATCTGTTTCTTTAGTGTTTCAATTTTAAGCTTTCTGATATCTCCTTTAAATGTATCATACCCAGAATGTTTTAGTTGTGTAATGACGCTTAACGTTACATTCTTTAAATAAAAGGAGCGGGATTCAGAACATATCAGACATCTTGGTCTGTTTTTTACTGTTTTTTTAAAAGTAATCATTTGTCCACTTATCCTGGAATTTTCTGATTTCTTAAAAAAGTTCCCTTTTTCTTAGATGAAATTTTAATAAAACGTTATTTTCCTCATGGAATTAAGCATGTCATTTAGAAAGTCAAAAGGGTCGTATGCGGCTCGCGAGCCGCAGTTTCCCCATGGCTGCTTTAATCCATCATCTATTAAAAAGCTGTGATGTACTAAAAGAACTAAAAGGAAGTGTAGTTTATAAATACTTACCACTTCCTCGTCTTTGTTTTTCTCCCCTCTGTCTCCCTTTTCCCTATTCTTTTACTTCAGTCTCTTTCTTTATTTTCTCCACTGTGCTTCTTACCTGTGCCTTTCTTCTCTTTAAATCCCCTTTTCAGTGTTTTTTTTTGGTTATCTTCTTAGCTCCTAAAACGCCCTCTCCTCATTTTGAGCCAAACCCACCTTCTATCTCTTCTCTTCCTTCCCTTCCATCTTTCTAATATCAAGTCTTCCTCCTTTTTCTTCTTTTACTAAACCCTTTCTATTCCCCATACTTGCTTTACGCCGCCAACCTAACGTCACGGTCCACTCGGCGTAAATCCTTGCGCCGTGTGCCCAAAATTAAACGGAAATGTCGTTGGGGTCATATTTACAGGCCTCGGCTCATATATGCACCATTAATAAGACGAGCGGTCATCGTTATTTTTATGGAGGAAATCAAGCGATAAATTGAAGCAAGTCGTAATGACCGTGCTAACACACAGTGCTGGCGAGTGGTTTAGCTGCCGGTCTTCCCGACGACTTTCCTGACCGCCTATCTGCTCTTCCCCAGCCTTCTTCCGCTAAGGCTATCACAAACGACAGCCTCATTCACCACTACTACCAACATAACAACTTCTCCTCATTTCACTGCTCTTTGGAAACCGTTCCTCAGTCCCAGCCACCCCCTCACACCACTCTTGGCTAGGTGTGCGTTTTAATATTGGCCCATGATACCTCCGATAATGACATGCACACTACTTAAAATTAAACCTGTCTTTCCGAGTTGTACTCAGGCAGAACGGACCCTGCCCTTGTCACCATATGGCCCATCTTCTGTTACTGCATTCTTTCCCACTCACAGATATAGCAGAGGACGAATAGCCGCGAGGTCTGAAGTTTCAGTCAAGGCCTATTGTCTTGCACGATGACGTCGAATGGCAACGGCATTGGATTATAATCTCTGTGTGTCAGTATGACATGATTGGCCCGTAGAATTAATATATAAAGACGATAAGAGTATGCGATTTCATCCTCATATTTCTCAACTTGTGGATTTTCTATTCTTTAGTACAAATAAGTTTATTTAATGTAAACATTTAGTTTATTGTTTGTTTATATGAAGAAAAACAACGAAAGATTGAGGAATTACATTCTTTGACGAATATCGTTTTCTGCGCATAACTGAATCATTCTCTGTATAAGGCAACTGCCAACATTTTTGGTACAAACAGCAAATGGGTCACTTTCTTTCTTTCTGATTTTCGATAACTGATTTAAATATTTGGCGTTATAATTCGTAATTTTGCAACCAAAATCTTTTTAAAATTCTAACATCATTGAAAAGACTTTTATGTTTCTACGAGAAACGTATCCGCAACGTGAAGCTGATTCAAATTGTCACTACTTAGAATATACGCAACTTTTTACTGCATAGAATACACGCAACTTTTTACTACATAGAATATACGCAACCTTTTACTACATAGAATACACGCAACCTTTTACTACTTAGAATACAGGCAACTTTTTACTACTTAGAATACACGCAACTTTTACTACTTAGAATACACGCAACCTTTTACTACTTAGAATACACGCAACTTTTTACTACTTAGAATACACGCAACCTTTTACTACTTAGAATACACGCAACTTTTTACTACTTAAAATACACGCAACTTTTTACTACTTAGAATACATGGTTAGGCTACACGATATGGGCAATTTCATTTAATGCTTTTATCACAACTGCAGTACAAACTATGAAATATCCAATAAATATGTGCTCAGCGCCTTGCTTACTATCACGAAGAATGCAGTTACAGCCTTGCCAGACGGTCAGTGATGCTAATTATCACCGAAAAGGTAAGTCAACTCAAAGTCTCGCATTTGTAAATCTATTGATAAGTGAAAACGTTCTAATTGTTATATTCAGTGCTTCCATTTGCTGACACTATATAAGTTCATGAGGCAAAAAGAAGAATTGTCATTGAAATCACTTGTAAATATTTCTTCTCTCTTTGTGGTCTCTGTAAAGTATAACAATCTACAGACACCTTCGTCTACAGATTTTGCGGACGTAGAATGGTGAGGGCTGGTTCCAATATCTCATTCGGCGTCGTCATTTGGTTTATACTGAAGGAGTTAATTTGTTTTAATTGCATTTTTGCTTTCAAATTGCCACTACTTAGAATACACGCAACCTTTTACTACTTAGAATACACGCAACTATATCAATGCTTACAGCACCAAAAGTTGTACAATCATGTAAAACAGATTCTGCGAAGCGATCTAAAAAGAACGAATACCACTATTTTGAGTCCAAGGTATAACAGCATATTTAGGATCTTTGTTGCGCTAAAAGATTCGTCACAAACGTTTTGTTTTCTTTCCTTCTGAAGAAATTGTGGCTGTTATTTTTAACAGTTAAGATTGAACAGAGCAATCGCACCCGGGGACAGGTTCATCACGACAAATCTACCCGGGAGATCTTCATATAGAATGATCTTTCCCATCTGTATTTGTGCTGAAGTCTAACCTTCCCGTTTTACGCCAGAAGGATATATTGCTTTGTTAACACAGATCTTATTAGAACACCAAAATACCAACCGAAATAACTGCTTGTATTAGAGTATTGGATTGAAGATATTTTATTTCCGATTATTTCATATACACCCTCTATGTCACTCTCAGCAGCACCCGTCCCAATGCAGTATATAGAAGTTTTATCTTGAGTCGATTCTATATGTGGTCAAGGTCAAACTTGAATCAACAAATATCCTCTGCAACATGATACATTTGAAAGAAAAACTTTTACCATAAGCGAGTACTCTTTGTGAGTAAGTGTGCTAGCTCACAAGGGGGGGGGGGGGCTACTTCAGAGAAGACAGTGGGAACTAGGTATTACGGTAAATAATTTTTTTGTTCATGGTCAAATTCTCCGAACTTTTGAATAGGAAAATCTATAATAGGTAGTACAGGTCTGGTAAGTCTCTATAGAAACCGTCGCGGGTCCAACGTCTTTTGGCAGCACGCCGTGTTGGGGGTGATGAATTAAAAAAAATGGAAAAAGGGGTGATCGATGAATAAGCTACTTCTCTCACCATTTGTTGGGCAGTAATCACTAAAAAAAGGCTGAATTTTCAAAAAGCAAGCGTGAATGTTGCCAGACACAAACAAGAGACCAATATAGCATAAACTTACAATTCTAATTGAGCAGCCCACTAAAAAAACTATTTAGGAGTAAAACTTTTAAAAAAGAAAACTATTTAGGAGTAAGATTCTTTTAAAATAACGAAAGAAAAACGTTTACATTTTTAGCCCTCTAGATCCATTGTTGTGGCCTGTACACACGATAAGCCAGCCAGACCAGCTTAAAAAACTGAATAAACTTATGTTGACAGTTTTGGTGACAGTTTTGGTTTCTAATAAGTAATCTAAAACGTCTTGAAGGAAGTAAAATACATCATAACTTTTTGGCAAGCATAATTGCTTTCAAATGTGTTAAGCGAATTGGTGACTGGGTGAGAATAACTTTATTTAGGAGTTTAATGAGCTTCAAGTTTTAAAACATTTCCTATGACTACTGTAAAAGTTTAGCTTAATATTGGAATAACGGAATTTCGACAATATGACGTCCCTGTTTAAATAACAGGGACGTAAAATCATATTGTCGAAATTCCGTGTACCAATATTAAGCTAGATTAAAAAAGCAGAAGTATGAGGAATATACTAGTTTTAACGGGGAATTTTATATATATA
>VCCN01005916.1:892560-913646 GCA_006491835.1 Architeuthis dux | reverse complement strand
AGAGAGAGAGAGAGTGATCAATACATAAAGAGACCGATTTTCCTTCCAAATGATCTACTTATCACTCTATTGGCATTAGTTATATTGATGGACACACTACATAGAATATTACTTTCGCCCACATTCAGACCACTGAAATTGCTAGATCGTATCCTGATACACTGATTCGTTGTGTTTTTACGATATCTTCTATAATTTTCACACTAGTCTAGATGATATTCTTTCCTTGGTTGTAATTTTCAGAAATTACCATAGAAATATTTTAAATTACGATATACATATTTTGGTAATTTATCACTGGGTAGGCCACTATCTTAAGTTGGACTTACTGAAACCTAGTAAATATACATTTTAATCAAGCATTTTACCTTTTATGCTATCACTCACCAGTAACTTATTACTTTTTAGCACATAGATCTTCTATAGTAACAGAAATATCGGCACAGTGCCTATTTGCCAATAGTTAATTTGTCAGTTTGAGTCAGATTTTTTATTCAGAAACATAAATAAATGTTTCATCATAAAAGATCATAAAAATGATAATACAAATTCCGGTTTTGCATAAAAAATTATAATTTTATATTTGATGTTTAATGCGACGTTTATTTGGGGCACCGCGAGATACCTAATCGATGTTCTAAAAGCTTTTATAAAGTTAAAATTAACAAATAATATAAAGTGAGGAAATAAAAATACTATACATTGGAAACGATTCTGATGGGACATTCTTATAGATGCATAGTCCAATGTGTTAGTCTTTGTTAAGTTACAGGGAGCTACACCAATTTTCACAATTTAGTAATGGGTATATGGTGCCGGATTTCATTCTGAAAACATTTGCTAATAGCAAAAAGCATTTAAAAACTAGTCAAAAAGTTCTTTTGAAAACTGCATCGGCTTATCGCCTTTTAAAATGTCGGATAAGTGTCAAGTCAAGCCGTTCGCGGGACAAAATCCTTCATGATAATGAATCATTCCACGACAAAAAAATGTATTATGTATTTGAAAAAGTTCTAAGACGTTCTCAAATCATATGGTCTAAAAAGAAAGACTTAATAGATGTGTTGAAAACAGCCTTGTCCATGTCAGTAATAGTATACCTTATTTTTGACATTCATACATCATTTGAAATATCATGAGCTCTACAACATAATTTCAGTTCATTCATCATATTCATGTCTATGTCGAACTTTTAAAGTGGCGAGACAGGCTTCCTCTCAAATGAAATATTTCTGCTCAGATACTGTAAAATCAAGGACACATTTCGTGTATATATATATAATATGTAAGTAATGTTCAAATGCAAAAAGAATTCAACAGAAAAATGTTTGTTCTTGAGAAAAGCATGTTCCTCTAGTTTCCCCTAGATGCACACAATTAAAATATACTCCACGTTATCATGGATGGTTTATCAAACCATGGTTTAACAAACTGTGACAATGAAACAATGAAACAATTCGAAAGAAATAGTCCTATGGAGTAACTAATGATAGAAAAGAAAACTATTCTATCAAGTTTTGAAGAGAAAACAATGAGGGAGGCAGGGATAGCGAGTGAGCGAGCGAGCAAGAAAGAACATGCAATCTGATGGATACAGCCGGTTTTAGTTATTTCTTTTGCAATTGTAAAGGTAATGAGCTTATGCAACCTAATAGTTAGGATGCAATCTTCAAGATTTCAATCCTCTATTTTACAGCTCAGTTTCACAAATACAGTGTTAGAAAATAGTTTCGAGAGAAACAATCGAGAACCAATGTGGAAACGTGATCAAAGTTGAGAAAAACGAGACTGGAAACAGAAATATTTGTATAATTTTTGTTTAACACAATCACTGCCACACGATGCACATGGGCGTCTTATAGCATGTTGTGTATTGCCTCTAACGCCTATATGCGTCCATTCCTCGGTTTAATTTAAGACAATATAGATATCTGCAGCAACACGTTACAGTGTCTGTCTTGTGGCAGTGAAAAGAGGACGTTCTCATTCTGTTGCACTGTAGGTTGTGCTATCCATGGTGGCAGTGAACGGGTTAAAAAGCCATCTTTCTATCATTTTCTACTTAATTCTTTTTATGTTTTACATAATACGGTAGAAGAAGAAAAAACAACAAATAAAAATAATTAAAAAAACAGCTAAACATTGTCCTATTTTGACATTCCACACTTGACCTTACATTTTCTATTGACTATTTTTCCATTTAGGTGACCCCGTCGCTGTTAACGAATCTAAAACTTCTAGCAGGCTCTTGCAGCGCCGGCATTTTTCCTGTACAAACTTACAAGTGTCTTCTCTTCTTACTGACGTTTGGCCATCGTGATGGTGTTGATTTGGGTGGGAGCAAGTGTAAATAAAGCCCAGCGTGTAGCTTCTAATTTCTTCTTCAATTTTTTTTTTCTTTTTTCTTTTTTTTTTATTGGGCAGCAACGGAATGTGTCTGTCCGTAAACATTGCTTTTAATTCGCAACGATTGTTTGCCTGGATGTCAAGCAACGGCATTTCCGCCGATCAAGTTACGCTGTGTGTCCCCCGTGTGTACTTTCTGTCTACAAGGCTTCATGAATGACATGGTATGTATCGTGCCTCAACTGGTAAAGACGTTTCACAGAAGTAAATAAGTTTAAAGAAAGGATTTCTTTTACTTGGTTATTATCTAGTCATTCGTGAGCAATCAGTCGACATTTTTAGATCTCATCACAGTAACATACAATTTTCTTGTGAAGCAGTGCCATTAATTATTAAACTTTTGCTCTCATTAGACGATCGAAATGAATACCTGAAGCTAGATTTTATAATACTAATAATATAATATAATTGAAGATCAAGCAAAATAATTGTTTTTTTTATTAAATCAAAAACTATTCTCTACGCAAAAGCGCTGGTGTTTCGCGGCCATGTTTATTTTTGTGTTTGTATTCGTCGTTATCGCTGACATCTACTCGCCAAATAAAAGGTTGCTGTTAAGTTTCAACATTTCAATTTCTGGTTGATTCGTTACCGGTGTAAAATAAAATAATGGAAAGGTTTTTCATTCCACCCCGGACTGATTCTTTAAAGTTTTAAGCCCACGGATCATTGTACCGATGAGAAGTCATTTAAACTTATGCGTTTTCCCCGAGTAAAATAAAAAGAAATTTGATTTAGAAGGGTCCTTTATAATTATTTATATCTATTATACATAGTTCAGACCTTGTTTTAGTTATGCTACTTTAAAATCTGTATAATCATTTTTCTACTCACGTGACTAACATCTTTTGGCAGTATGCTGTGTTGGGGGTGATCAATTAAAAAAAATTGGAAAAGGGCTGATCAATGAATAAGTTACTTCTCTCACCTTTTGTTGGGCAGTGATCACTAAAAGAAGTCAGAATCTTCAAAAAAAAACAAGCGTGAACGGACACAAACTAAAGGAACAATTCAGCATAAACTTACAAATTGACCCCCTTCCTCTTCGCAAAAAAACTATTTGGGAGGATTTAAAAACAATTTTTTTTCCTAGACATTAAGGAGTAGATGTTTAGATTTTCAGTCCTCTAGCTCCATTGTAAGCGTGATAGGTACATAGCCAGCAAACGAGCAATCTAGCCATACCAACTTGGAAACTGAAGAAACCTATGTTGACAGTTTTGGTGACAGTTCTGGTTGACGGTTTCTAAAAATATAGATTCTTCTTCTCGTCTTTTTATCTTTCATTGGGAGGGAATGTGTTAACCACCTTAACTCTTTCGTCGTTTGGTTTCGTAATGGTTTTTATTGCACATAGAAAAACATAGCGTTTTCGGTTCATGGCCTGACACCCATAAAAACCGACGTGCTTTGCTGTTCCTACGTATTTCTTATATCTGCAAAAGAAAGGAAGTTTGCATTGTTGAATCTTTTAAAATATGCACACTCACGATATGAGGCTAATTAAAAATCTGTATTTCTACTTTTATTAATGTGTCTAATGCATGTACGTGTTCGTTAAGTTTATTTGGTTTCTATTTACCAAGAGGAAAAATTAAACAATTCCTTTGCTTTCCTAAATCACAAGGTTTAATCATGTGTCAAACTTAAACACGACCGGCCAACAACGAATGTTTGCAGGAGCTACACAGACACCAATTATACTCACACTCCACAGTCAGCCATTAAAAATCCCCCGCTCTGTATTATGTTGTATAATTGTTATTCCTCTTGTCATACCGTTTTCGTTAGTTACATTTATTTATTTTCTTTTATAAATATAATAAGTGCATGTTTTCTTCCAAGGATAAGCAGAAGAGTTGAGTATGCGTTTTTAAGCATTAGAAAAGAATAGAAAAGAAAAACAACTCTTTCGACTATAAATTTAAAAACAACATTGTACGTGATACAAATACAAAGGAACCACAATCTTGATTGTGTATGTCATTGTGCAGGCTAATCAAATAGTCTACGGGTAAACTTAGCAAAGAATGTTGTGATTTATTTATTTTTCCATCCGTCATGACATCTTATGCACCTAGATAACAGCAGTTGTAAGCATACTCGTCTAACAAGCTGTTGACAGTAGCTTCCATTCTCAATGGTTACACTGTGGCCTCTCACAACAAGTATTATCTATTGTGTAATATATATCATCGGTCGAAATATCTATATTTCGATATTTATTAAGATATGTTTGTGTAAAATAAATTATCAAATGCTAAACACCTTCAAAAACAACCTGAAAAACGAAAAACGAATTCCCAAACAAATTTTATTTAAAATTTTCGTATTAATTTTCGTGTCAAAAATCTAATTTACTTAGTTGATTAGTCAAAATAGTTATGGTCTAGGCCAGCCATGGGCAAACTACGGCCCGCGGGCCACATGCGGCCCTTTTGACTTTCTGAATGGCACATTTAATTCCACGAGGAAAATAATGTTTTATTTAAATTTCATCTAAGAAAAAGGGAACCTTTTTTGAAGAAATGAGAAAATTCCAGGATAAGTGAACACATGCTTACTACTTTGTTGAAGTAAAAAAACAGACCAATGTGTCTAATATGTTCTGAATCCCACTCCGCATTTAAAGAATTTAACGTTAAGCGTCATTACACAACTAAACATTCCGGGTATGATAAATTTAAAGGAGATATCAGAAAGCTTAAAATACACTAAAGAAACAGATCGGAAGCCTAAATACACTTTTTTCTAAAAGGCAAACAGAGCTCAGCGAAATGGTGCATGCAAGCTATGTTGTTAACAAAAAAGTTCCTAACATTCTAAAAATTATTCTGACGGTGAATTTGTGGCCCGGTTTATCATTAGCAATATCTCATGCGGCCCGCTGCTCGAAAAAGGTTGCCCATGCCTGTTCTAGGCCATCAGACAAGCTCAACCACAGAAGGGCCTATTACCAGACTATAAATTGGTAACTACTGCCCTAGTTGAGTTAAACATTGAGCTAAACATACACGTTTGACACAAGACCAAATGTATCTTCCATGTATCTTGCAGAAGTAAGCAGTTTACAGAAAGATTTCCGAAATGTTTTAGAATACATTTTGATAGTAAACATTCTTTGAGTTTGTCACGCAAAGTATAGTTTCAAACTAAATTCGCGTTGATAAGGAATAACTTTAAACAAATAACGTTACCATATTCGCTGAATTAGAAAGCTTATTTTCTTTCGTATATTGCTAGGTGGCTCATTGTTTAAAAGAATTATGTAGATTTCTGTATAGTGCACCTTAAATAGATATGCGACGATCAATTCAACCACACGAGTGATAGTCATTTCGTTAAAAGGATATCGTAAAAACTTAGTTCCATTCTTACGAAAGAGTACGAAATTAATTATAGTTTAAATAACTAAACATTAGGCATTATTTTATTGTAGGTAAATTATAACACTGTTTTTCATTATTTTTAAATCTGTTTATTGTATTTATTAATGTAGAAATGATTCAGAATTAAAACAGAGATACTGTCAATAGAGTAAACAATCAAATACAATGCGTGCTTAAACTAAACGGGAAATCTTCTCTGAAGTGTAAACATCAAAGTAGTGGTCGAGTGGTTTTATGGAAAAAAACACCTTACTCCCAAAATTTGCTACAAAAGTATAATTATCAAGATGGCGTCCAAGTTGACTGCAAATTATAGTTGGCTCAATTTATGAAAATAACCCATCCTACACGCCAAAAGATTGCAACAAAAGGTTTCTGAACAGTTTCTTTTGTAGTAATAGGTGTGCTTTATAAAAAGTCTACCACAGTCTGACCACAGGAAAGGTGTCATTTTCAAATCCTTAAAATTCACATTACTCATTCATTATTCATCCTAGACAAGTTTTTCAAACGGAGTTTTGTAGTATCAAGTGTACTCAATATTACCAGTCTACCACAGTCTGACCAATTGAAAGGTATAATTTTGGTGAATAATGAACGAGTAATAGGCATTTCAGGGATTTGGCGCCATCTTGAACATTACACCTTTCCAGTGGTCAGACTGGTAGACACTTGATATGTTATAAAACTCACCTTGGATGAATCATGAATGAGTAATGGGCATTTGAAGTATATATATATTTTCACATAAAGATTTTCATAATGAATTTTCATTATGAAAATATTTATGTGAAACCAGCAGTACTGCTTTTAATGAACCATTGAAATTGATTCCCACACACACACACACACACACACACACACACACACACACACACACACACATGTTTTTATGTATTTCTTTGTGTACAGTTTATCTATGTTCGACATTTTTATTGTTTTTTTTATAGCTGTCTTTCCCCTGGCTTGTGTTTTTCTGGGGTTAATTTGTTTTCACCTCTGGCCAATGAGCTCTTATCAGTTTTCTTTATGTTAATTGCTTCTCATGGGTTCTTTCTATAGATTTATATTCCGGGTTAGGTTTTTAACCTATTTAGATTTTAATTCTTTACTGGTTCTTATATTTAATTTTTGTGTTCTTCTAGTTTTTATTTCTAATTTTTATTTAATATTATCGGTATGTTGTTTATCTTCGTCTGATTTTATTTTGTATTATTATTATTTTTTAATTTTTTATTTCTATTTCTTTATATAAAGAATAACTGCCATATTATTTATGTTCTTATTCCGGTTTTCATTTTTTATATATAACTTTTTCTATTTTTTGATCTTTTAATTAATATTAATATTATCACTATCAAATCTATTACTATTTTTCTTGTTGGTAAATTTCGTCCTTCCAACCTGTTGATGTTAGTACTTTCTCCCTGTGTTATCACCATAGTTACTAATTATCCATTATGAATTTATTCAGTTATGATTCTGTTCATTAGATTTGTTTTTTGGGTTCTTATATATAGTTATCCATATTTATGCAAGTTTTTGAAAGATGCCTTATGATTTGCCAGCCTAATTTTGATTTCAGGTTTCGTTAATCCGAAGTAAGTTTTTTCCTCTTTTGGGTTTTCTAGTGTTGATATTTAACCCCATAAACCACTTTTCTGGTTAGACATTTATTATTCGCTACACATTCGTTTGGGTTTCTACAATTACATTTCTTTTCAGTTATATTGTTCTCTGTTTTATTTTCCAGACGTTATATATACGTTATATATACGTGTGCACATTCTAAGACTTCTGTATGTTTATAAATAAATGCACGCATACAAGCGGCCATTCCAAGCAAAATCTCATGATTTCGAGGCCAAGTGATCTGGTTATACCATACACTGATAAAAGAAGTTTAATTCACATGTTTCACGTAATAAAAGGAAATTAGCCGAGCATCAATGATATTGGAGCCGTTGATGCTGGCAGATTTGATAAACATCAGTGAACGTAATCTGGAATTTGATTGTATAGAGAGAGTTCAACTTTAAACGTCTTGTGTTATTGGTAAATAAGCAATCAGAAGAGGGGAGAGTCTGAGTATGATCCACCAGTCCCTGCTTCCAATAGGCAACATGTAACCATGCTAACAAGAGAGGGTTATACGACCATAGCCTAAGATGCTAAACCCCTAACAGTGAACTAAATCTTTTTCACTCTTAGGGGTGAAAATATGGGAAAAACATTTTCTTTCACTTTTAGGGGTCAAAATATGGGGGGAGGGGGTCACTTTTAGTTGTAAAAATCGATGAATTTTTCTTTTCACTTTTAGGGGTCAAAATCGAGTGGAAATCCTTTTTCAATTTTAGGGAAAAATCGAGGAAACAAATTTTTAGGGAAAACATTTTCCTTCACTTTTATGGGTCAGAATCTAGGGGAACAGTCATTTTTATTTTTTAGGGGTCAAAATATGGGCCAAAAATTGTTTTTTCACTTCTAGGGGTCAAAAACGACAAGGAACCTTCATTTTCCACTTTTTTGGGTCAAAATATAGGGAAGAAATGTTTATCACTTATAAGGGTTAAATTATTGGGGGAATTTTTTTTTCATTTTTTGGGGAAATTTTTTTCTCCATTTTTAGGGGTAACAATTGAGAGGGAATTTTGATTTTCTACTTTTAGGGGTCGAAATCGATAAGGAACAAAAGTGGTATTTAAAGCAATTTTCATGACGGAAATATAGATATAGGCAAAACATTTTCTTTCACTTTTAGTGGTCAAAATATGAGGGGTGTAATTTGTTTTTTTCACTTTTAGGGGTCAAACTCTAGGGGAATTTTTTTGTTCACTTTTAGCGGTCAAAATCGAGGGGAATCCTTTATTCACTTTTAGGGGTCACAATCGGGTGGAATTTTTTTTTTCTATTTTCTATTTCAAAATCGCGGGGGGATTTTATTTTTCTCTTTCAGGGATCAGATGGAACTTTTATTGGTCAAATTCAAGTGGGAATTCCTTTTTTAACTATTAGACGTCAAAAGTGGTATTAAATCAATTTTTAAAAAACTGATTTCCATCTAACTATCGTTCTATTTCATAAATTTCTTTTTTTTGGACAGCAATTATGCCGCCCGTCAGGCCGGATATTGAATCTAGTAATACTAACATTCTGATTCTGTTTGTCTGTATGTGCCCTCAAAGCAGCCAATACAGTACATCGTAGCCAGATGGTCTGAATCAAGGTACCCCTATAATGCGCGAACTTTCAGGATGCAAAAGAATCCGGGTGATTTGCAACATTTGAAGGGTTTTACAACTATAATACTGAACTAGACCCTCAGTTTGCGTCCGCCGGGTGAGAACACCGTGATGTCATAATAGAACTTTTACGACCACACTTGTTATGGGAAATCTTTTTTTACATGACCTCCTATTCTGAACACAATTTTCTAAGAAGTTTTTTATTGTTATTTTTTTTTAACATGTCTTCATATTCTGACGACACTAATTTGTGTCAATTTTCTTTTTACATGGCTTCGTATTCTGAACACACTTTAAAAAAATGTGTGCCAGAATATGAAATTCTGGCACACAAAAAAAAAAAAATGTTTTTTCACCTGACCTCATATTCTGGCATACTTTTAAAATAAAATCTTTTATTCATCTGGCCTCTTATGCGGGCACGCTTTTTTTTTTGTAAATTTGATTTTTTTTATCAGACCTCATATTCTGGCCACACCTTTTTTTTATTGTTTTATTTAATACTACAAGTCTGATTCTGTGCGCTTGTGGCCTCTAAGTAGACGAAACTGTGCATTGCAGCCAGTGTAATTGTATCAAAGTACTCCTGAAATGCGCTTACTTAAAGAATACAGCAAAAAAAACAACATCCGGCTGATGTGGGAGTTTCTTTGTGGGGTGGGTGGCGTTTTATTTACCATGTAAATAGACCCTTACTTTACGCCTAACGAAATGACGTCTTTAAAGTATTTCGGTTACTTCATTTAGACATCATTTTTCCAAAACCAGGATTTTTTTTTATTAACAATGTAACTATAATACTGAACTGGGCACCCTCTCTCTCTGTCCCTCGTGCGGAACTACAACTTTGAAGTATTGCGGTTAGTTCCCTTTACATCATTGAGAGATCATTTTTCAAAAAATGAATTATACTGCTGTACTGGACCCTCTCTTTCTCCTCCAGTCTACGAAACTACGGCTCCGAAGTCTTTCGGTTACTTCCTTTTACTTTATTGAGAAATCATTTTCCAAAAACACGAAACCTTTTTAGGGTTGGGTTTTTTTTATTTACGATGAAAATTTACTTTTCATTTACTATTTACATTTACTATTTACTGCTGAACTGGACACTCACTTTCTGTCCAACGTATGAAACTAAGGCTTTGAAGTATTGCGGTTACTTGCCTTTACTTTGTTGAAGAGATCATTCTTCCAAAACACGAGATTCTTTTTTCAGGGTTGGGGCTCTATGTACAATGTAATTATACTGCTGAACAAAACCATCACTTTCTGTCCATCGGACGAAACTACGACTCCGAAGTATTTCGGTTAATTGCCTTTATCTGATTGAGAAATCATTTCTCCAAAAGCAGAAATATGAGGAGGTGTATTCTATTTACGATGTTACCATAATGCTGAACTGGGCCCCCACTTTCCGTCTATCACATCAAAATACGGCTTTGAAGTGTTTCGATTATTTCTTTTGGCTTCATTGAGAAATCATTTTCCAAAACATGAAATTTGGGGTGGGAAGTTCTATTTACGATGTTACTATAATGCTAAACTGGACACTAACTCTCTGCCCGTCGTACGAAACTACGGCTTTGAAGTATTTCGGTTACTTCTATTTGCTTCATTGAGAAATCATTTTTCCAAAACACGAAATTTGAGAGGTTCTATTTTTGACGAGTCTATAATGCTGAACTGGACCCTCACTTTCTGTCCGTACTACGAAACTACGGCTTTGAAGTATTTCGGTTACTACTCTTTGCTTCATTGAGAAATCATTTTTCCAAAACACGAAATTTAGGTTGAGGTTTTATTCACAATATTACTTTCCGTCTATAGTACGAAAATACGGCTTTGAAGTATGTTTATTACCTGCCTTTGCTCAATTGAGAAATCTTTTTTTCCAAAACACGAAATTTAAGTTTTGAATTAAGATAAACCTAAAATGTGCAAACTTAAAGAATGCAAAAAAAAAAATCCGGGTGATTTGCAACTGAATAATAATAGTGTGAGTTCTGCATTCGCGCTCTCACCGATTAGTGACCCAACCGGTCGCAGTATTGTCTAGTATTGAATGAAAACTGAATCAGGAGGGAGCATTATGAGCGTATAAATACGTCGACCAGTTAGGTCATTCTTTATTCTTCACATAATTAGTACTTTACCACCTTATTGATGTCTACTATGGTTCAATCTTCAGCAAATTGAAAACAAAATACTAGTTATGTAGTAAAGAATACATTTGTTCTTAGCAATATTTTTCCATTTACGAGTCTACATCATGAAAAGCATCAACTTATGAAAAGAATTTGTTTCTGATTTTGCGATTATGATTGATGTTTTTACCATATATATATATGTTATAAAGAACTCCCTTCTTCGGAAATCGTCTAAAATCAAAGATAATTTCTCGGAATCGATCTTATATACTACGTGATAGTTTCAGGTACATCCTTGATGCATGCGCATTGTGAGAATGGTCCAAGCTGAAAAAGAAAAAAGAAATGTTTTCCTATTTTTACTTTTTTATTTACTACTTTCTTTCTTTCATTTTCTGGGTTTTTTTCTCTCTCATTCAATCTGAATAAATTTCGAAGAGTGTATTGATTTTCTGTAAATTACTACGCGACATAAACATGAGAAACGGTCGTAAGGAAGAAAGAAAAAAAAAGAGAAAGGAGTATCACAAACAAGCCGAAAAGAAAAGAGCGGACGTCACCAATTACGACACGTAGGGCCCTCTAATTGTGCCTCTGTTTGCCATTGACTAAGCCCGTTATATGCGTGACTCTTTCTTCAGTCTCCCTCGCCGGAACCCTACCACCCTCATCGGTCGGTGACCAGTTTATCGATCCGATGAGGTAGCCCGCTCTCGAGGGACCGACGCCCACAAAGCAAGCGGGCGTTGTGAAAGATTCATAAAGTTGTCTTTGACAGAAAACAATAATTATCAAAGGTTGACTTTTCCACTTAATAATCTGCAACAGATCTCTTTACCCTCTCTTTACGCCACTCAACTCCAATTTCTTTTCCATTCTATCGCCTTTTTATGACTTTTTGTTTTCGTTGTCTGTCATTTTCTAGTCGTCATTTTTTCTTCAAGCGACGCTCTTTTCTCTTTTTGGTTGTTTTAATTGCCTTTCTAACTCTGCTTTACTCTCGCTTCCATAATTTCTTTGACGCCTTCTTTCAGTCACAATTTCTTTCCTTGCTTTTCTTTAAGCCTTTTTTTCCTCATTACTTTATAAAATATCACCTTCCTTTCTTCTCTTAAATACATTTTCCCACGCGGTACCTATTTGCTCTCCTCCATTGCTCTCCTCCATTGCTCTCCTCCATTGCTCTCCTTTATTGCTCTCCTTCATTGCTCTCCTTTATTGCTCTCCTTTATTGCTCTCCTTCATTGCGCTCCTTCATTGCTCTCCTTTAATGCTCTCTTTTTCTTTTACCTTTCTGCCTCTCTTTATCGATTTATCTTCTCTCCTCTCTCACTTCTCTTACCTTCTCTGTCCTTGTTTCCATTATTCATCCTATTTTTGCTCTTCCCAATTATTTCCTTTAATCTTTCCGTCTTTGCCCTTTGTTATATTTCTTTCGATACTCTCATTGTCACTTCTATGGTTTTACACTCCCTTTCTTTTTATTCTTGCCCTTCTTCACTCTCAATCTGTTCCCTTTCCCTTTCCCCTTTCTTCAGTTTCTCTTTACTCTCTTCCACCTTTCACTCTTTTCTCCTGTTGTTTCAAAACAGAAAGTAATGGGTTTATAATGGCCGAATAAACGGAAGCCCGTTTCCCTATTGTTGACACAGCTTTACTATTAGCGGTGTGAATGAGCTGCTTTTTATTCGAGCATGCAAAGGCAAAATTAAACGGGGTGAGCAGCAAAAACGGAAATGCCATGGTTAGCAAGCGGGTATTGGCGGGAGAAAGAAGTCTGCGAATGTAATGGACGGCAGAAACGGGTAGAAAGGAGGTGGAGCTGTTGAAAAGGGTTAATAAAAGAAGCACACAAACGAAAAAAAGGAGGAAAAGTTATAAAAAAAGAAAGAAAGGAAGGAAGGAAGAAAAAGATAGAAAAAAGATGAAATGGGAGAAAATACAAAAGAGGAAATGTTATGAAGAAAGAAAGGAAGAAAGAAAGAAAGGAAGAAACAGATAGAAAAAAAAGAGGAAATGGAAGAAAATACAACAGAGGAAAAGTTATGAAGAAAGAAAGGAAGAAATAAAGGAAAAAAAATATAGAAAGAAAGAAAGGAAGAAAGAAAGAAAGAAAGGAAGAAAAAGATAAAGAAAAGTGGAAATGGAAGAAAATACAAAAGAGGAAAAGTTATGAAGAAAGAGAGAAAGAAAGAAAGGAAGAAAAGGATAGAAAAAAGAGGAAATGGAAGAAAATACAAAAGAAGAAATGTTATGAAGAAAGAAAGGAAGAAAGAAAGAAAGGAAGGAAGAAAGAATGAAAGGAAGAAAAAGATAGAAAAAAGAGGAAATGGAAGAAAATACAAAAGAGGAAAAGTTATAAAGAAAGAAAGAAAGAAAGAAAGAAAGAAAAAGATAGAAAGAAAGTGGAAATGAAAGAGAATACAAAAAAGGACGGCAAAAAGAAATGAAGAACGAATAAAAGGAAAAATAAGAAAGCAAACAAATGAAGAAGAATGAAAGAAAATGCAGATGGATAAGGAAGGCTAAATAAATAAAGAAAGAAAGCAGAGAGAGAGAAAAAAAGAAAAGAAATTAATAATAGAGAATTAAAATGATAGCTTTTGAGAGAAAAGGGGTCTAGAATGAATCGAATTCCTAATAAAAACAAAATGGATGAAAAGCAAAAAGAATAAATAAATGAAACAACCGGGATGAATCGAATTGTGAGAATAATACTTTATGTGAAACGGACTGACCAAAGGTTACAGACGGACTACTATTCTAAACCCCCTTTCCTAAAATGGACTGATTCCGGTAAGCAGCCTATGCTCCTATACATATCTTTATTTCTTACGTGTACTTTTGTTAGTCGAATAAAGCCTTACAAAAGTTAAAATGGTTTGTGTTTTACTAAAATACGGATTTTTTGTCCTCGATAAATAGAAGGTAAATTAGCATAAGGAATCCGCAACTTCATGAGAAATAAAAAAACAGTAGGCTGCTCTGCCTAGCGAATTATAATTCGAGAGTGATGATCGCTGCCACTCCTAGGAGAGCACACTCTCACGTGTCCTCGGAGGAGCAGCGTGTGTTTGAGAAAGAGCCGGGTGCACAGTCCGATGCCAGCTTGGCAAGACGTTTTGTTAATCGGTGAAGGAGCATAGGCTGATTCGGCCGCAGAACAATCTTGCTGCATACGGTACCTGGTATTCCCAGACGGTCACTCATAATGACCAGGCTCGATGTCGCTTAACATCCGGTGATCTTATGAGAACCGGTGTATCCAATGCGATTTGGCCGAATATAATTCGAGAATACTTGGGTGAGAAATGCTTATTAAATTGCGAAAATAGAAATGTCCAAGGATCCACTCAAGATTGGAATTGTTTCGTTAAAAAGTCCAATGGGAAATAATTGAAAGAAAAAGAGGCCAACGATATTGAATATTGAAGATCTGAATTTTGTAAATCATAAAGAATCGCAAAGAGGAAAAGAACGCATATAGAAAAAAATGTACGGACGCATATGTCCCTTAATGGGGCAAGTGACTATATATGATCACCTGGGGACCCGTCAGCCACATGCAAATATTGTAGCCACAAAGACAACATAATCCGCACCAATGTAGTCTGCAAGCTTTGCAAAGTACACTTGTGTTTGAATAAACTGTTTTGAGGCATACCACACCCCATTAAATTAGCCTGTTTTTGGCCCGCACAATAACATTTTAAAATCAACTCGGAAGTATTATTTCTTTTTGTCAAACTTTTGTATCTATTCATTATATTGAATGTTATTCTTTAATTCTGTTTTATTTAACTTTCTATTTTAATTTTTTAAATTTTTTCCATGTTTGGTCAATTTTTGGGAGAGGCACCATATATGATCATTTCATCAGAGGGGGTTTTGCCCCCTAAATCAAAAGATTTCAGAAAACTTGCAACTAAAAATATCTTGTGATTACGTCTAGTTTAACATACAAAAAGGTTGTTTTGATATCTAAATATATGTCTTTATTGATCCGCAACGAGTTGTACAACTGGCTTCACTCTCTGGATTATTCAATTGGATACAACATTAGTTAAAAGTTCCAATTTATACTAAAATAATTTTTTTTCAAACTTTTGATTTGTTGATGTTATATCCACTTGAATAATCCAGAGAGTGAAACCAATTATACAACTCGTTGTGGATCAATAAAGAAATATCATTTATATTACGGCTCTACCCCAGGTATTGATCATTCTACAAAAAACCACGGTCTACTGAATTATTTTGACACACACACACATATATATACAGAGAGAGAGAGAGAGAGAGAGAGAGAGAGAGAGAGAGAGAGAGAGAGAGAGACGATCTTAAATATTGGGTTAAAATGTAATCATTTGAGAGTGTGTCCGTGTATTGGTTAGAATAAATAAATATACAAAAATCTTATAAAATCTATATAAAATCTAAGCGAACAACCTATGAAAATAAGAGTTCATCAATTACAAGATAACGATAAGTAAGCAGTTGTAAACAGCGAACATAAATAGTTAGTCCCGTAATCACCAAAATGGCGTGGCATGTTTAGCGAGCTCATAAATAGAAATCGTTAAAATCAGGAGAAATATATAACATTTCGATTTTTCGTTTTTTTTATGGCAGAATGTTTTATGGGAATGGTAAGCAGAGGTGAAAATTTGAAACCCCAATTTGGGAGAGATGAACGATTTTAATAATGTAATAAAAAGGTCGAAAGAGATAATATAAAAGTAAGATTAAGTAATGGGGAAGCAAGAAAGATGAATAGTCAGGGTCTATGCATCAAATCAAGAGTAAGTTAAAATGTACAGTAATGAACGTATTGGATTCAAGACAGTAATAGGATCTGAGGTTTGGAGGGATCAAAAGTTATGCGCGAAATTGAAATTTCACGAGGGGTCTGCGTCTCGACCGTCGCGAAATTGGAGGGATTGTTCTAAATAAGGCAACAGATATAAAAATAATTAAAACCAAAGAAAGCAGAGGCAGTTCAAGATGAAAAGAAAGAATGGAAACGTTTGTTTGCTTGGTCGGGTCTGACACAAGGCCACACATCGCTTCAGTACCTAATGTTTCAGAAGAATGAAAGCAGAATCAGAAACAAATAGGGGTATATACTTGGAAATATTCAGGGGAGGTAAGTAGTACAGTACTCCCTGCAATTTCGCGGATTTGAATATTTCTTTAATTCAGCGATTTCCAAACTGGGATCTGAGGGACTCTGGGTTCCACAAAGCTATTACTGGGGTTCTGTGAGCTTGCTGAGTAGGCATAACTTTCAAAAGTCTGGTGTCCATGAGCTTGTTGAGTAGACATACCTTTCAAAAACCAGGGGTCCGTGGGAAAATGTATTTAAGCAAAAGTGGTCTTTGACAATGAAAAGATTGGGAACCACCGAATCAAATGGCATCTCTTATAGACTTTTGACAACAAAGCCACATGTGTCGATAAAAACGCCCGAAACTTGTAACCTATCCATTTTATCGTAATAATCTAAAGAGCAAAGATTGTAGAAAATTCACACATAAAAAACTATTTGTGTAAACAAAATAAACTCGTAGATAATTGTGTTTGAAAACTTGTTTACACTTAACGGGTCGGTGTTACTGCAATAATTTGCATTTGAAAACAATAGCATAACACAAAATAAATTACACTGTGCAACTTTTTATTTAACTTTTTTTTTGTTCCTGGGTAATAAGTATTATTTTCTTATTGATTATGTCTAAAAAGTATAGAAAATTCACAATTTTTGCCTTCAACCTTTGCTTTTGCGACCAGGACAGTGATAATGTACTTATTTTCAAGTGAACAATGGGCACATTTGCACATTTTTAATCACATACAACAAGAAAAACAATTACATAAGAATATCAATATCCTGACCACAAAAGCAAAGTTTGAATGGAATAATATCCATTTTCTTTACTTTTTCCATATAAGCAATCAGAAAATAACACTTGATACCAAGGAACAAAACTCACGTTATACAGTGTTATCAGCGGCGTCACAGACATAATTATGTTCGTTCAAAGTTTTAATAATTTCATCGTCACATGTAATTATCCGCGCTTTGCACTTTGTCTTATGATATTTTATCGCACTTCCGATATATTTTATCACTTTGTTTGTCTTTATTAAAAATAATAGCCATTGCTAATCAGCTTTGTCTTTCTCTTTTTCGATTCTATAAATTGGTGCGGCATGATGTGTTAAAACTTCGAAGTTCATTTGATGACTAATGTCTAAACATTAAATTTTAAACTGCCGAATCACTACCACGATTATGACGTGAGTTGCCAATTTCTAAAACCTTCTATATATTTAAATCTTTTAATATATTTTCTTTCCAGTAAGTTCTTTTTAATTCTTAACGTTTTCTTTTCAATTTCAAATATCTCGGTAAATTGTATATCTCGATAAATTGTATATCTCGATAAATTGTATATCTCGATAAATTGTTGTCGGTAAATTTTCCGCAATCCATTTTATGGATGCTACATGTACAGTAATTAACGTATTGGATTCAAGACAGTAATATGATTTGAGGCTTGGAGGGATCAAAAGTTATTCGCGAAATTGGAAGGGCTGTTGTAAATAAGTCAGCAAGAAAGAAAGAACTGCAAAAATAAATAAAAAGAATTAAAAGCAAAGAAAACAGGGGCAGTTCAAGATGCAAAGAAAGAATGGAAACGTTTGTTTGCTTGGCCGGGTCTGATACAAGTTCACAAGTCGCTTCAGTACCTAGTATTTCTAAGCGGTCACCTAAGGATTGATCTGTCTAAACGCTGTTTAAACGGTAATTTCACTGTGGTTTGACCATAAGTCTTTTAATGTAATAAGTCGGAAATAAGGTCGAAACTGTGGGAGTTCCTGTGAGGATCGAGATCAATACATAGTAATACTGCTATCCCAGCAAGACAACTATTATCCCATGTTGAGGTGTCCGAAGAACTATACAGTTAGAGTGAAGTGAATGGTTTATATGGTGAAATAAAGAGATAAACAAGTGTTGTATAGTGCCTTTTGGTCCACAGGAGGAAGATTCGTTGGGCCCAGGAAAGAAAGAAGACTCGAATGAATGTTTGTAAAAATATGTGAACATATCTTTATTTCATAGGTTACATTTCGTCGGCCGGAGAATGAAGAGCGGGAGAGAGATAAGGGTGCCGAGAGACCGTTCCCAACAGGGGAACCCGGACTTGTGCCTCTCCAGCCCTAGGCTGCCTGTCTGTCTCTGCTTGGGTCCCGAGTTCCGATTGTTTCTGTATCTCTTAGCTCCCTTTATCAGGTCTGAACGCCCACGCTTGTGTGTTCAACATCTTGTTTTCGGGATGCATATTTCCTAAGGTGACCGGGTCACTTCCACTTCCGCACAGGTGTTGACCTGGAAATGACCTCTGCAACAGTACATCATAACAAAACGATAAGAAAGAAGAATCATAACGCAAGGGAAAAAGGTAAGTGCAATCAAATGAAACAATTACAGACATATAAAAGAAATAGCCCAAGCCTACTTCACTTGTTGAGGTAGTTACGTTTATCCCATCAGCGCAAGTGGTCGGTGTTCAAGCCCAAGTAAAAGCCAATATTACAAATGTTGATTTCCAAGGCGAGCAGGCAGGCAGCAGGCAGGCAGCAGGCAGGCAGCAGGCAAACTATTTCCCCATTGAAGATTGTCGCAACATCATCATTCCAATCCTTGTGTGCCCTTGTACCAGACTAGATTCTGTTTAGTAAATATCTATAAAACACAAAGCACAAAACAAACGTTAAGATAATCGAAACACCCATACGGAAATATGCACACGCACATTATGTAAAGAGAGCAAGGGGTATTTCATTAATGATTTGGAAAACAGAAATAGAGATAAAGATATCATTTTTAGAGATTTTTAGAGATACATTCTTCAATTTTGAAATGAATTATTATGATTCCAAGGGTTGTTCGGACAATTGATGTTATCAGGTTTCAACCGATGCATTTTACGGCCTTCCTCAGTTGTGCTATCTGTATCGTGAGAGCGGGTGTTTGTGCATGTTTCTTCTCAGTTAGTGTTCTCCAACTACCTATTATAGGTAGTTCGATCGATTTGACAGCAGTTTTTCTGTTTGGCCACTATTTGTCTCTAACACAGTATTGGAGAACACTAACTGAGAAGAAAACACGCACTCACGATACAAGCCTAACAGCAATGAGTGTGACACCGGCGGTTCCATATTTCTCTCCAACCCTTTCCTTGCTAAGCAAAGAAATTAATAGAGCATACTGGCAGGGACACATCATACCTGAAATCTACCCTGTCTCTATTTCCTGGTGAGGGAAGCAACAATCGATTTATGGCCTGGTGAGCAGAGATCTATACCCCAGAGAGAACCAAACCACGTCATTGCACTAAGAGGGACAGTGTCAAGGGTACACCCTGTCGTCTGCGGCAATATGCTGAAGGAACCGGGATATGACGATGGACCACCATAAAATACAACTCCTTGAGCTGTAAAAGGTAAGTATACAGTTTCTCCAGCACTTAAACCCCCCCCCCCACACACACACAATATGTGTCACATTCTGCGATTGCGGGGTGGCGAATAAATAACCAGTATTGGTGGACACTACCTGAGCTCCATTCGCTTTCCAAAGGGTTTGTACACTTGAGGAAAGCCATAGAATAAATCGGCTGAGATATTGTGGTAACAACAAAAGCAACAAAATAATAAGATCAATAGTCCGAGTAATACTTAGAAAGACAACATTTCTGCTTTCAATTATTAAGCAGAAGAGAAAATTGGGGGTATAGTGCGGACAAGAGGAAGAAAAAGATTGTCTCTGAAAGAGAATAATAATGTGAAAAGTGGTAAAAAAAAGGGACAAAGAAGTCGGCAATTAAGGGAATGAGAGTCGCTGATTGGTTGAATCCATACTACCTGACAAAGAAAGTCATTCAGTCTAGTTTTGTTATCCGCGCTGGACATCCATACTCTTTGATCCCGTCTCATTGGTCACGTGTCTCAAATGTTAGACGACAAAAGACATTAACGACTGAACAACGAGAAGAAAATGGCTGCCTAATTGCTCATTTTCTTTTTCATTTTCATTCTCAGCTTTCTGGTCGAGCAGTTATTTATCGGGGGTGTGAACCTTTTCTTATAATTTTCTGGCGTGCAATATTGTCAAGAACCGGGTAGGCGTACAGCAGGTCTCGGAGAAACGCGACTTAATGACAACATTGGCTTTAATGGCGTCTTTGGTCAACAGGCCACCGGTGCTATTAATGAGCACGCATGCGCAATCACGAGTACGCTTTTGTGTTCGTGTGAATCTATGTGTTTTACGTGTCTAATTATGGACTCGTAAATTTAAAAGCATACACATTTGGGGAGCCTTCTGTTGAATGCTTGTTCATACGTATTATTCATTGTATATGTGTGTTAGTGTAGTGAATATTCAATTAAGGATGGATACTCTGTTGCATAAATAGGTTGAAGTTGTGTGTGCGTGTATAATCGTGCAAGGGTGCATATGTTTTGTATGCATATGTCGCTGAATGCGAGAGATTTACGTTATTTACGGTACAATGGTATACAATATGATAATATCCAAAGTGACTTAATTTAATGATGATAATACAGTATGATGATGCGTACATACTTAGTACGTCGTTGTGTTGGATTACAATATCAAATAGTGCTTGGAATTTAGACTTTAGAAAGTAGTACGTATATTTCTTTATATAAGCAATCATAGGAAACCATGAAATATTGTTTTTAAGGACACTTGCTGAGAACATAAGAACTGAAAAGAGACTACAAGATGACACTCTGTCCATCGTTAAAATGAATTTCTATCATTTCACTTGATCTCGGCGACCATCACACTTATTTCGTCTGAC
>VCCN01005916.1:802942-813097 GCA_006491835.1 Architeuthis dux | reverse complement strand
GGATGAGAATAGTTGGAGAAAGTGATAGTAATAACAGCCAGTTATGAAGAGAATTTTTAAACGATAGAGACGTAGAGATTAAATAAAAAAGAGAAATCAGGGTAGCATAGAGATAAAAAGAGCCGTGTTGTAGTTTAGAGAGAGAATGAAATCTCAACTGGAGGAAGGACCAAGGGTATCGGTGCAATGTAAGAGATAGCGTAGTGATTAAAACATTGTGCTTTCTTTTGAAGTGTCGAACGATCAGAAGAGATTGTCATGCCTCAGTGTCCAACACAGCATCTTTGAATTGCTTAGGATGAATGGTTAAATACACATTAGCAGTGCGACGAAACCAACCATGGCGGACGATGATTCCTTGCAGACCTTTTTCGGAAAATAAAGCTCAGCTTCTTGCATGCTCTATACTCAGCAACTGCCAGATTTATCGGAAGGTGACGGATTGCTATGATGGGTAGGTTAGAGGGGGAGAAGAATAATGTGAAACAAGTTAAAAATGCAAGGAAATGAAGAGCTAGAAAAGGGAGCTAGACGTGAAAATGAACTGAATTGAGGGAGAGGTTTTAGAAAAAAGAATTGATGACAGAAAAGGGTGAAGAACCAAGATTAGCCAGTGAAAAATATGAAAAAAAAATGCCAATGAAGAATAAAGTCAAGAGTAAGAAGAAAAAAGAGGAGGAGGAGAAGAGGAAAGAAAAGTGAAAAATGGAAGAAAGTTTAAGTAAGAAGAGGGACACAATAAAGAGAAGTTAGTATAGAAAGAAAATTAAAGATACAAATAGAAAGGAGAGTAAGGAGAGTAAGGAGAGTAAGGAGAGTAAGGAGAAAATAGGATATGGTGAAATAGAAATGTGGGAGAAAGGGAGAGCTACAGGAAAGAAAGTAAGAAAGAAAGAAAGAAAGAAAGGGGAGTGTAGAGAAAATGGCGTGTGAAAAGAAAAGAAAGACCAGAGTATAAAAGAAAAAGCGAAGAAAAACAGGGTCAAGTGAAAAGAGAGTGAAAGATATCAAGAAAAAAATGGGGAGACCGCATGAGTAAACGGTAAGGTAAGATACAGAGGTGAGAAGAGAAATATAGAAAAATAAGATTAGAAAAGAGCAGTAAAAAGGCAAGCAGAAAGAATAGTTTTCAGAGAGAATGGAGAAAGAAAAAGTTCCAAGTGTGGAAAGTAAGAAAGAGTGAGAAAATGATAGTAAGTGAAAAGCGAGAGGAAGGGAAAATAACACCTTAAAAGTGAAAAGGAAGAAATATTCAAAGAAATTAAAACGTTAAACATTACATTCTCGTTATAATAATATTTTTTATTCACTTTTTAATGAAAAAATGACGGAATTATTTACGTGTGGATCGGCACTTCTGCCAAAGATCAGAGTATCTGTGCGCTCTGCCTATGATCAAATTGTCGCTTCCCGGCCTTCTGTCGAGGATCAGACTGTAGTATATGTGCGCTCTGCTTATGGTCAAATTGTCGCTACCCGGCCTGCTGCCGAGGATCATACTGTAGTATATGTGCGCTCTGCCTATGATCAAATTCGTCGCTTCCCGGCCTTCTGCCGATGATCAGACTGTAGTATATGTGCGCTCTGCCGAAGATCAGTGTTATATGGATGCACATTGCATTTTGTATATATTGATTATCATTATTAGAAGTATCGTATAATAATATTATACAGTAAATAAAAAATATAATAATAATTTATGATAATGCCATAATAATAAATTGATATATATTTAATAGCATTAATGTTAGTAATAAAATACTTAATAACAAACATATATTTAAAAGGATATCAAAAGCTGAAGCTGAATACTGGGAAGGAACGAAATCATTGCTTGTAGTTAGAAGGCAATGAATTAAAAGAAAATAACTGCAAAGGAAATGACAGTAAAGGACCAAAGGGAATGAAAGAAAACAAAAAGCAAAAAGAGAAAGCTATTCAGGAAAGCAGATGGAGGCTTGGAGAGTGACAGGCCATTGTCACGCTGCAGTGATGTCGGCTGGCTGGTCGCTCGAGCAACGCGCGCATGGCGCGAGTCTTTGGTAGATTGGTTGGGTTGATTATGGTGGAGGAACTTTTAGTCGCTGGGGTCTAATGTCCTACACCTTTTTGTAATTGAGCCCGGTAAGCGACGGACCGTAAAACCGATTCCCGTGCCCATTGCAAAGATTAGACTCACGATTGCATTGAAGTGGGGGATAATGGGAACGATACATAGTTGGGTAGCTGTTTGTGGTGAGCCCCATGAAAATGAGAGGGTGGATATGTTTGTGCTTAGTAAAAGAAAGGAAGGCGGACACACGCAGTGATTATAAATGCAATAAATAATAGCTTGTCTGAAATGACATTTGTGTGTTTGTGCTTATATGAATCTATTTGTTTTTAGCTTTGAGGGAGATTTTGAAATCACGTATATATGTGCATGTTTCTTTGCACCAGTAAGGGATGAAAATAACACCACATAGCCTGTAGTTAAGATCTGATTAAAAACAAACTCTGGTTAATGCCATTGATATTTTGATATTCATTTACATCATTATCAGAAATTTAACATTCTGATCATGTAATTTATCATCGAACAAGACACGGCATTGACCACGTTTTGTCTCATAATCAAATGTCCATAGAATACGGTTTTCAAAATTACTTTCATCTTTGATGTCTTAAAAATGATCGACAAGATTTTTTTCTCGAGTAAATTCAACTGTATATTTGAATTATTTTAGTAATATTATTTTAGTAATTGTTTACAATATATGATTATTTCTACCTTTATCCCAACACTCTACATCGATATACTTTTCGATTGTCTGATCAAGCAGCAGAAAGGGGGTGTCAGAACGACTAAATATTGTGCCCTGTTTCACCAATGATATTTTCGTGGCTGAAATGGTTAAGGCGGCTTCCATGAAAGACGGCCTCCGAAGGTGGAAGCTAATTGGTTATTTCCGATTTCGCGCTGTTTGCTCTGATGGTCGAAGCTTTATCGACCCATAGTGTTATGATATAAGGCGACAATAATAAGACGGGGTCAAACTAGCAATACAATAATAAGAATTATGAAGAGTGTATCGACCTAGAATATTGTGATGAAGAGCAACAATAATAAGATGGAGTAAAACTAGTAATACAAGAATACTAATGAAGATTTATATTAAAGCTTACATTAAAATGATGTATGCCAGACGTACATGTGTCAGTCTCTCTGCATACATCTGTACCTGTGTTTAGTATTGTCTGCTAAATAGAATTAACCTTACGGTTATCAGTCGAATAATTTTGCTCTGTGTGGTAGTCTATGTGTTCATATCTATATTCATATACATACATACCCGTGAGTGACTGCATATATTCATTTACCTATGTATTTACATAACCCCAAGCACATACGCGTGCATACATACACATATATAAGTATTGAATATATATATGGAAATGTTAATTAAGTTTCATGCCGGCCATGTCGGCTGGGGCCTAGAATACGCCGACTGCATACACTGCAGAGGGGTAAGGACCCCCCCAACAGGGGCCACCTGTTTTTATAACCGTTCACCAAAGTAGCAAGACTCTATTTAAAAAAAAAACCTTCACCAAAGTCGCAAGACTCTAGTTAAAAAAAATAACCTTTCACCAAAGTCGCAATCAATCAATAAGTTTCATGTGGTATCTAGTGGTCAATTTATTTGTTGCTTTCTTACAAAAAGCTATAAAACATCACAAAGCAGTAACATTTTGCTAGAATTTAGGAGTGAATGAGCAAAATATTCTAGTCTTATTGAAAAGGGTGTTAATCTTTGCGCTAAGGGGCGATAAGTCATCTTTTTGCCGCTTCATCTAGATCAGAAGTTCTCAAACGTTTTCTTCCAACGTATCCACTTGTCCTGTCCGGCAGTGTTGTCGTACCCCTTGTGAAGAATATAATGTCAAATATATGGATACCATAGCACAGAAAATAGACATGTAGCATTTGTTAGTAATTTAATGTTACATTTTTAATAAGATGGATAATCTTGGCTCTTTTGTAAAACTCAAACAATTTTTATAAAATCTACGTTATCTTGTAGAGTCTTTTATTGTGAATAATTCTTTTTATTACACCAAGTCACGAAAATTGGTCTGAAAATCGTTAGATACAAAGTCTTAGGAAAATCTACGTCATGTTTTTGCTAAAGATTCGCTATAAGAAGTCAATGCACTGGGCGTGCATTGATTTCTTACAGAACTGAATAAGACGAAACTTTGCAGGCATATGTAACATGACCCAGCGAATGTGTTAGGCTACAAAAGCAAGGATTCGCCCATTTTGTAAACACAAGGGTTTTAGTATAGGAAATGAACAAGATTTTAAAAGTCAAGCACATGTGATTCGTAATCATAAATAAATCGCTCATCAGAGACATGCGGCGCAGTCGGTTAGAGCGTCCTGCTGTTAACCAATCCGGGGCGACATTTTTCTAGAACAAAAGTAGTTGTAGTTGAGGACGAATTTCCTGGTAGTCGTGTGTATATATCTAACTACAATCGAAGACATCTCTGTGTGTGTGTGTGTGTGTGTGTGTGCACCGCGATTACTCGACAGATTTTGGAAGAGCCCCTGCAATCGTCTGCCAAAGCCTCGAAGTTACCATTGGACTTATCAAAATGACAACGACTCTAAGCATGCAGCTAAGGTGACAACATAATGGTTTCAGAAAAAAAAAGTATTTAAGTTGTGGAGTGGCCCAGTCAGTCTCCTGACTTGAATCCCATAGAAGATTTATGGCAAGAACTGAAAGTTTGAGTCCAAGAAACCTTGCTGATCTGAAAGTAATTTGTCAAGAAGAATCGGATGAAACCTGCAGAAACTTGGTAGCGTCATATCCTAAGAGATTGGAAGCTGTCATTGCTTGTGACCAAACGTCAATTTTCGGAATGTATTCTTTGCTCTTCTTATTTCTGATTTTTGTCCCTAACTTTTCATTGGTCAGTCTTGTTTTCATTTTTTCATCCATTTATACATTTGTTATATTGATATTGATCTTTATTCCAAATATCATTAACTTTGAAGCTGTATACGTATGTTAAAATATGCTTTTTTCAATGTATCGGATATTTTTTGCACTCACTGTATGTGTTCCTCATACATAATTTTATACGTATTATTAAATTTTAAAAAAAAATGTGGATGATAAATTTGTTTGGCAATTGGTATTAAACATCCTTTCATTTGAGTCTTGAATTTTCTAAGACTATCGGGCTTTCTATTCTTGGAAATCGGCTTGAACCTGAATCTCATCCGCAATACAAGCGTTTACATACTATAGGAATATACATGGATAAAAAATGTTTTAATATCCCAATGTTGGGTTGGATCTTTAAATCCCCTTGTGTTTTTGAAGCAGATGTTCTTTCCTTTTCCCAGACAAGAGCAAGTCCAGCTTAATACATTAAAGTCAATTCACAGACCGGATTTACTTCATCTCCGAGCGTATTGATATCTTACATTGCTTATCTTTAGGCTTCAGGTACTTTAGCATGTATGAACTACAAAATAGGAATATTTTCTCTTCTTTTTTATTTTAAGGAATGCCATTTTTGTAGAATTGAAATTTAGTATTGGTTTCGCTTTTTAAATGATATTAACTTGCTTTTTATCAATTACACAGGCAATATGGCGCCCCTTTCATCATAGACATATGTGTGGGAAAACATGGACACATGAACAGAAATATGCATACATACACACATACATACATACATACGCAGATATATTTCTTCTTTTTGAGTCCGGTGAAAAAATTGACCACTCGTAAAATATACTTTAAGTTATTTTAGGCTATTCTGTGAATAAAATGACACCAATATCGGTTGCTACAATCAGTACAAAATACAATAGTTTGCTCCCTTATGAAATCAAATCAGAAATTAACCAATTGTTGATTAGAGAAAGAAAATCTTGGATGGTACATATAAAGAATTTTAGCAATGTAGTGTAATGTTACATTCTTAAAATATTAAAAATATATCAATGCATCAATTTAAATAAAATGTAAAAGAATCCGATCTCTAAACAAATATATATATATATATATATGTATATATATATATCACGTCATAAAAACAACAGCAATAGTAATAATTTGCAATAATCTAAAACCGTTCAAACTTCAGTCTATTGAATTTATCTCTGTGTCGAATTTAGGTTCCGCTTTAAATAGCACATTATCATTAAGTAACAAAAAAATACCCATGGTCTAAAAATGTGAACTTTGAATTCATAGCGTATTTTGGGGTTAGGGGGTTTCGTGATTTTCTACGAAGCGAGACCGTCTCGGATGAAGGTACAATGAAAAAAAAAAGATGTCTGATCTCTATTGTTCAAATCGGTGTTTTTATTTAGAGACATCCCCGGAATGATTTTTGAATTGATTGAAGTTTTTAATGCCCTTTTAAAAATATACGTACATTTCTTGGTTAAAGCAAATAAATTTTCATTGAGCCTTTTAACAGGCAAATATTTATGATCTGTGACACATAAAAACATAGTAAACGCAGTGACGTCTTCATCGAATATTTATCAGTAAAGTTTTTGCTATCTCCCCATTGTCCAAAATAAACTAAAAATATTTAATGTGTTCTATTCGTTAGTTTATCGGAAGCGGTTGATATAATTTGGTAAAGTTATTTTCGAAGTGTGTATCACCAACCACACACACTCATACGTAATAATTTTCACTTGCTTTTTATTTGTGACTCTCTACGTTTCTATCTATATGTCTAAAAGCTCAAAGACTGCCATGTCATTTCTATACGATTTTACCAGCAAGCTTATTGGTACAGCTTTTGTACTCGTTGAGTTTTTAGCAGCAAGCTTATTGGTACAGTTTTTGTACTTTTGTGCTCCACGGTGGCATGATTGGACAAGTATCTCATCAAAACAACATCTCTGAAGAGTTTCTAATCACCAACAGACTGAAACAAGGCTGTGTACTTGCTTCAGTACCCTTCTCTCTTATATCTGGCAGCTATGCTCAACAAACTATCAATAACAAACAACCCAGGATTGGAGATCAGGTATTGCTTCGATGGAGGACTTTTCAACTTTTCAACCTGTCCAGACTTCGCTTACAGAGACTGACTAACATCATCCGGTTCACCGAACATCAGTATATGGACGACAATACTTCACCGGTGTCCATACACCTTAAGAGTTGTAACAGTTGGTTAATAACTTCAAGAACGCATATGATCGCGTTTGACTATCAACACCCAGAAAACCAAAGTGCTTGCACAATTTGCCCCAATGACCACCCTTCCAGAATTCAACATTATCATCTCAAATACCCCTCTGGATCAGGTACATACTTTCCCCTACATTGGAAGTCTCCTCTCGACGCAATACAACACCGAGAGGGATGAGTACAGAATTTGTGGTGCCCATGTTGCTCTTGGTCACGTCTCCGGAAGCAAAAACCTAAAACAACAAACCAAACTCATGGTGCATCAAGCTGTTGTCGTTTCAATCTTACTCTTCGGATGCGAAGCATAGACCCTGTAATACATCAATAAACAAGGGTGCTTTTGCCAGCAGAAGCTGCGATCACATGAACATCGAAAGGGAGAACCTTGCAGTTCTTGAGAAATCTCAGGCCAACAGCATCGTAGCCATCCTCATTAAACATCGGCTCAGATGGACAGGCCATATAAACTGTATGAGTGGCACCAGACTTACCTGACAGATCCTCAAAAATCCCCGCGGCTACCCTCTGTACCGCTACAAAGATCAACTCAGACAGACTTTGACGAAGACCAACATCAACTCGTAAACTTGGAAAGCTATAGATCTGAAACTCTGGCGTCAAACTAGTGCAGAATTCTTTGAACAAGAACGTCGCAGAAATGTAGAGGACAAACGACAAAGAGGAAATATCCGTCAAGCCCAAAAGAAACGAAATACTCAGAAAGGGGAATAGACAACGACGACGACGACGGCGACGAAGACGACGAAGACGACAAGTAACTGGTGGCTTTCACTGGAGATCAAGAGACAACAAGTCTCCTCAATAGTCCAGCACATTTCTCAGTATAATGGAGAATTATCATTATTATACATTAATCTATTAGAAACTGTCAACCAAAACTGTCAACATAGGTCAACATATGTTTCTTCCGTTTTTAAGTGATTCTGGCTGACTGACTGGCTGTAATAATATATGTCACGCGTACAGGCCGCACGAATGGAGTTAGAGGGCTGACAATTTCAACATTTACTCCTCATTATATATAGAAAAAGGTTTTTTAAACCCACCCCCAAAAAGTTCATGCTTGTTTGTTTTTTGAAAATTCGGACTTTTTAGTGATTCACTATCACTGTTTTATTGATCACCCCCAACACGGCATGCTGCAAAAAGACGTTGGTCACGTGACGGTTTCTATTGACCTGTTCTGACTAGTGAACTCACTTTGGTTTTAATAGTCACAACGTTTCAGTCGTTGTACCTTCCGGCTTTCTTTAGGTGCCTGTCGTAGTTGGTAACCTTCTGGGAATTTCCAACCGAACCCTTTATTCAATTCGGGGGATCTTCAGGTGTAAAATCCGAGTGTGGTGGGTTAAACAGAAGTTGTGTTTAAAGGGGATAACCCTTACAGCACAGGGCCCGGGTGTTTCTGTGTCTTTGTCTTGTCGGGTTTAGGTATGTTGAGAAGTGGAAGCCACACCGGGTTGAAATCCGCACTTAAGGAGTTCAATCATCCGAAGAACCATTTGAATATTAGTGACCCTTCTCAAAACTATAGAAAACATTTTTACTTTGTTACAAATTTTTTTTTTCATTTTAGAAAAACCTAATATGTACAATTTGTTACACCTAAATTTATTAGTTTTTTTATGATTTGGTTGAAACTTAATTTTGATTTAGTATTAATCAAAACTATTTCTTTTCCCAAAGACAAAAATTTACATTGACACAAAGTAAAAAGATTATTTATCATTAATACCATATACAATTTTTTGTTTGCTTAACATGTACAATTTGTTAAGAGTAGACCCCTTTTAAACAAAGGGCACTATTTTACAGCCTCTCTCCATAAGACCCTGTGGTAACCAGGGAATTTGTCAGTTTTGAAAAAAGTTAATTTTTTAAGGTTTTAAGAGGAGGGTTCTGTTTACAATGTAACTATAATGAGAAAGTGAGCACATACTTTCCGCCATTTTCACGGAGTTACGGACGGTGGTACGGCTCACATGAGTTATCGCATTCTAAAATGTATAACTCCAATTCTTGAATATAATTTTAAATGTTGGGGGTTACTGTTAGGAAGGATTTTCTAACAAAAAATACACTAGTTTGCTAAATCGAATCTTAACAAAGTTCTGTTTTACACTATTCAACCTAAAAAGAACTTTTAGAACTAAAACCTGTTGTTACTGTTTTTGTACTATTCAACCTTAACTCTTTTTTAGAATGATGTGTCCCCTACTTTCTCATTATAGTTACATTGTAAACAGACCCCACCCCCTCTTAAAGCCTTAAACAATTAACTTTCTTCAAAACTGGCAAATTCCCTGGGTACCCCAGGGTCGTATGGAGAGATTCTGTAAAATAGTTGTCCACCCTGACACTACCCATAAATGTGCCTGGAAAACACACTTTCTCACGTAAAACAACAGAATTTTGAATTCTTACCTTGTTTAAAAGGGGTCTACTCATCACGAAGAGGTGGCAATATGCCGGAATAACGGACAGAAAAACTCGAGACTCATGGGGTCACGTGACATGAAACGCTCTGGTTTGAAGTGAAAATACTATTCGAGTAAAATTATAGTTTTTAATTTGTTTCGGTGGGGAGTTTTATTTGCTTTAAGGCAAATTGAACAAAACAGGTTTAAACCGGAAACCATGATTTTCAATTTAGACCAATATAGAAATTTCACTTTTTTTTAGTGTATATGACTTTCACTGCCTGACTCGGATTGAATTTACAACCAACGGCAACTATATACTCATTACCAAAGCCTTTATCTACTAGGCCATTATTCCGTAGGTAATAGAATTCTAAAGCCTCAAACATAACATCTGTTCTTTTCTAATAAAAGGCTATATGGTGTTCATTTCTATGTTTGTCCTGCTGATCAGTGTATTAGAGCATAGCATGTGTGCTGATTCTTTCAATCGT
>VCCN01005916.1:687233-698323 GCA_006491835.1 Architeuthis dux | reverse complement strand
GGACCTTCCTGGAGAACTGGTAAGGCTGTAGAATATGAAAGGGAAATGCGTATAATCAATGGAGGGCTTCAACAGTCACGAAGACCCTTGCAAAAAGACTGAAGACCTGGAAATCCTGAAACTATTTGGACAACAGCATTACTGAAATCGTCAACAATGCCACAAAAAGTCTTGCGGTATTGAGGAGACTTGCTGTCGCTCGATTCCGCCAGATATTACTTGTGTGAAATTTCACATAAAAGCAATTATTATTATTATAATAATAATGAACATATTAACAAGTATTCAAATGGTTCTTCGGACGATTGAACTCCTTCTTGTTGTTTGTGTTCTAGATTAATTTACTATTAATTATTAATGACCCTCTCAAAACTATAGACAATATATTAACAAGTAGTATTAGTAAAACAAGCAAGGAGAAGGAGAAAAGACAAAATCATATTATAACCAATTAAAATGAAAACAAGAACAGTGATTAACACTTTGATGATGATTGCAACGATGACAACAACAATCACAAGGACAACGATGCTAGTGAAAAACAGCCAGGACTTAAGGCCAGTTGAAAGTGATTTAAAAGAAGATCCCAGCAAGGCGTATTTTATTATTTATGCATAGTAAACATTTCCGCTAAATACACAGAAAAAATATCATAAATTGAATTATCTCAATATATTATCTTGTGATAACATCACTATTGCTACTACTACTACTCATATTACTACTCATATTACTACTCATATTACTACTCATATTACTACTTATACTACTACTCATATTACTACTCATATTACTACTCATACTACTACTCATATTACTACTCATACTACTACTCATACTACTACTCATATTACTACTCATACTACTACTCATATTACTACTCATATTACTACTCATACTACTACTCATATTACTACTCATATTACTACTCATGCTGATAGAACAAAAACAACAATAAGACAACACTGAGAAGAAGAAGAAGAAGAAGAAGAAGAAGAAGAAGAGCAGCAACTAGCATTCCAAGGGACATAATGAATCACTGCTATCCATATATGCTTCTTTTTACCTCGTAAATTAAGCAGTGGTGGTGGTAAAATTAAGTTACCTTGATGATAACGTTAAATTCATGATAAAAAAAAATGAAAAAAAAGTGACCAATGTCTTTAAGCACCATGCCGGGGTGATCAATACAAAAATGGGAAAAACGGGTGATCAATGAATAACTTACTTCTCTCGCATTTTGTTGGTCAGTGATCACTAAAAAAAAGTCTGAATTTTCAAAAAAGTCAAGCGTGAATGCTGCAGGACACACACTAAGGGATCAATTTAGAATAGATTTATAAAGCAAATTGAACCACAACACGAAAAACCTATTTAGGGGGAATTTTCAAAACGCAACAAAACGTTTTCCCTACTCATTGAGTAATGTGTGTGTGAACTTTCAAGTTTCTACTATGAACGGTTAGGGCAGGGCGAAGTCCGGATATATAGATACGTAAGTACATATAAATGTCAGAACACATGAATAACCTAAACCCAGCAACAGCGTTTAAATCAGTCTGTGGTGGGTAGCGATGATTTAAAAGAAGAAGAAGAAGAAGAAGAAGAAGAAGAAGAAGAATGTGTATGATAGCTCACATGTTTGGTATGACTACATAATCTCCAGGCTCTTTGACAATGAGAATGCTAAACTCACATGGAGCTTTATAATTATCATGCTATGTGAAACCTACGTGGATGGATAAGTAAACTCGACTCAAATCCCAGCAATGTGCATTTTCAGTTAGCAAAAATATCAATGTTTCATTCGTAAAAGAGTGGAGAACACGTCAGATCATGAGTCAGCAATTTGTGAGCATATATGAGTCTATCTATCTATCTATCTATCTATCTATCTATCTATCTATCTATCTATCTATCTATCTATCTATGTCTCATTAGTTCTCTATTTTTGCCGTTTGGGTTTCTCTTTCCATACCATCCGACCTATCTACTTACCTAATTACCGACCGTGAGATATCTCGCAGGAAATTTCTTTGTCCTGGGTTTTCTACTTTGGCTGTGAATCGGATTGTGATTCAGGTTAATTCGGAGATGGTGATGAGGCAGTAAATGTAATGGTTGTCCTGGAGCGGGTGACGAGATATTATGCCGATATGACAACACACGCGATCGGATGGTGTAATGGTTAGCACGTCTGCCTCACACGCAGAAGGTCACCGGTTCGATTCCCGGTACGAGCGAAGAGTGTGGAAAACTCTTCATAAGACTAAATAGCAGGGCAGATTGGGCTTTTGGGAAGGCAACCAGCCTAGGAGAAGGACAACTTTGATTCCAAACCAGGGAGTAGAACCCCCGTAAGGCGGTTTGACGCCATTCAGACAGCTCCTGCAGCCAAGCTAATGCCAGACGTATCACTCTCTGCTTTCCTCTGGATTCTGACAACTGGGCATCTCAGGATATCCATACGCTGACATTTTACCACCCACACTAAATAAATTAGTCTTTTAATTCTAAAATTCATCCTCTAAAATGTGTCTCTTTGGCTCAAATCTGGACCAATTAATCAAAGGAGAAAATGATGTTTATCAATAGAATCAAGAAAGACAATATATTATGTATGTAATGTACGTAATTTCACAACATTTGTGGAAACGAAATGCACAGTTTACATACCTGCTTAGAGGCTTTAACTAGATGCCATTGTTTAGTCTTACCAAATGAAATCCAAAAGCAACAAAAGCGTATATTTATAACAGTAAATGTAAGTAATAAATATATTTATAACAGTAAATGTAAGTAATACATATATTTATAACAGTAAATGTAAGTAATACGTATATTTATAACAGTAAATATCATCGTTGTTTATTGTGTGCTCAAACAGGCTATTTAAATTAGACATACTAAGTTTATAAAATCAACAACTATCTAAAAAAAAGAATGTGATAGCTATCGTTAAAACCCAAAGCTCTCTTCCATACTTTTTATTTCTCTTCATCTTTGTCCCACGATATCTCTTTTCTTCATTTCTTCCACTCTTCTTTTTATTCACTCATTTCCCCATGCTTTATCTGTTATTTATCCCAATTTCCTTTATTCTCTCGGCTTTTTAAAAATCTCTTTTCTCTGGGTTTTCCCTTTTAAGCAACCTCCATACCCCGTCTCTTTAAATTTAAAATAAAAATGTTATCGATATGTTTGTGTGCTTTTTGGGCTGTTTAGACCAGCAATAAAGATGAAAGGAAACGGAAAATATCATTATAAAAAATCAATGGGAAATAAATTAGGCGAAGCTCTCTTCTATCTTTGACCATTAACTCTGCAATTAAGGGTCTGGAGCAATTTGATGGGACGCCCTTACCCCGTTTCACTACACCAAGGTATAGCGTTACACTTGATTTCATTATTGGCAACAAGTCAAAAATCTTGCAGTGTTAACAATACCGATTAGTCTACTGATGATTATGATAATTAAGGTGAAGACAGAAGCTATAAGGAAGGATGTATGCTGATGTAGCTTTAGCAGTATCGATAATAACAGGGATGTATAGATAATGAGAGTATTTGCGATAGATCAATGGTTAGTTGTCTAGTAAGCCATTGTTAGTGAGTATGTTTCTTATTGGGGGCTCTATGAAAATAGCGATGTGTCTATTTTGGCTTAGACCAACAAATATCACCATGGGTTAGGAACAAAAGTATAATGTGATAATACAAATATTTGATAGCGATCTCTTTTCTTTAGGATGTCGGATGTATCGCAGCATCAATTGTAATATGTTTTGATGGTCACGCACCAATGTAATATACGCATGTTGTCTGCAACTGTCAGTGATCTGTTGTGGTCGGAGGTAGACAAATACAACGCAATTCGATATTTTGTAATTGAGAACTATCGCTTTATTCGGACGTAAAATGAAGGGAGAAAGATGGGTCGAACAAGAGATAAGATTCCTTATATTTCAAGTCGTTTGGGTCTACCTGATCACCTCCAACAATGTGGATTGTAGCGCTTGATGTTTGAAAGGCAGGGACAAACGAATGCCCTGGCCAAATCTACATCAGCATGACGTGTACTTATTTGGCTACGTGATTCGCGACGTTTATTTACTTGATTAGTAACGTGTAGTGGTCCCTATTGAATCACGTCATGTCACTGAATATAGAGATTCATCCTTCGATCACGCCATCCATGATCTTTGGTTAAGCCTAGTAGCTGGATATATTATAATAGCAGTAACTATGATGATGATTGGAGGGGAATGAACGTATTTGATTGCCGCTGATTCAGCATCGCGAATCGGCCCATCGTCAACACCACATACTCTTTATTATTGTAATAGTTTTTACAGAAGTTGATTTTGGCTGACACTGATGGAATCAACTTTAACATAGTGTCAGAAAATAATTAAGATTACATTCGTCTTCCAATGAATATTTACTATGTTTAGCTTAGTTTGACACAAGGACAAAAGGGCGTGATGGAAGGGATATGAAAATTGTCTTGTGCTAATATTCAGTGTGGGAAGGACGGCCTTGAGAATCAGCATTTAAAATCCACTTTCAACTAGGCCCGAACACCACCACTGTTGCCGATGTGAAATATGTCAGCAAGCCATGCTAAACACTTAAAATGCTTTCAAACATGTTTGATCCAAGCTTTCCTTGCCAATTTATATTAATGTCATAGATGGAGGCTTTCAGTATGGGAATAGGGACTCTTTCGTTTAATGGATGTTATGGAGAACTAGAATCAAAAGCATCATTTACCTCTGTTTGTTCCTGATTAGGGCTGTTATATCGATGATTGGCGGTAGCGGTATTAATGGTGAAGGCAGTAGTGTTATAAGATTGAGGATGATGTTGGTGGTGATGATAATAATCATTGATGTGGTGGTAGGGAGGGTAAGGTCTAAGGTCTTTCTGATTTCTTTTTCGGCGCAAATCAACTCTTGTTATTATGTGAGATATAATCGCTATTTTGTAGCGCGTATTCCTGTTAAGGGCGGTCGTTATTTTCCTGTTTGAAATCACATCATCAAATGTATTTCCTATAACTTTTCAATGCTGGCTTTTTAACAGACTATTTGTATTAAATCAATACGCCGAAAGACCCCGAAACATTATCAGCAACAACCATACATCAATCTGACTACAATTGAAGTATGTGTGTGTGTGTGTACCGCGATTACTCGACAACTGTTAGTGTGCTTTAGTCTATTGTTTAAAAAAAATCATCAAACAGAATCCAAATACAGGTAGTCCCCGCTTTTCGAAAGATCGCCACATTTTCGCTTTTTCGAAAAAAGTCGAAAAGCGAAAGTTGTGTTCAGCTTTTGATTTGCAGCGCGTCATTATAGAGGTAACGCACGCCCTCCTGTACCTCCTACTACCACAACTCCGATGACTCAGCCTAACATACCACCCTCCACATTTCTGGGGTTTGGGAACACCCAAAAACCTTTCCCATATAAATTAATGATAATTGCTTCTTCGCTTTACGCCATTTTGGCTTATGAAAGGCTTTTACAGGAACGCTCTACTTTCGGATAGCGGGGGAAACCTGTATATCCGTGAATTTCTTTCACGGGGATTCTCTAGTAAAAATAAATAAAACATTAAAAATCATAGATTTTTCTTCATTCCTAAATTATCAAAATTTAGAAGTAACCGAAATACTTCGAAGCCGTAGTTCCGTACGACGGACAGAAAATTATTTTACATGACAATTATGGCAGGCTGATCCACAAACCATAAAGTCCAGCCCCCTCCAAACATGCACCTTCCTTAGTAGCTAAAGAAATCTTGTGCCAAAAGATGAAAAAAAACAGAAAAAGATTTACAGCTTAAATATAACTCTGAGCGATTGCTTGAGTAAGTGCATTGGAATGAAAGGCAATGAGACCAGAAGCTCTGCCGGTGTGGAGTCTATGTGCATGATTAAAACTCATTCAAACGACGGGGGCCGGAAAACAAACTTGATAGGAGTGTCCTTAAATAAAGAGAAAAGATTCGTTCCCGAAATACAGTCACCACTTCTAAATTCTAATAGGCATCTCTTGAAACCTATCTAACAAATACGGATATAAGAAAGTTTACTACATTTGTCATCATCATTATCAGCAGCATCATCATCAATAGCAACAATAAGTGTAACAGCAAAATCGACGGCAGTCACACGAAGAAGCCTAAAATGGAGTTTTATTACAGTAATTTATGTGAGTGTTTCATGAAGATAGAAAAGGTAATCCTAAAGAGGTAAAGACAATTTAAAAAATGATGACTAGTCCGTCTAAGAGCTAGCTTAGCTTTCAAGGATACTTGTCAAATAATTCTGATAAAAATAAATATATAGACAACATATTACAATATTAATTAAAAATGATGCATTGAATCAATATAAAGTGAATTATTCTATGAAAATACTCACTGCGCAAAGAGGGAAACTTTAAGATAATGAATTACCAAAGCAGACTCAGAAGGAATAAGTTTGACAGATTAGTTAATATACGACTGGATAGGTAATAGTAGTATTATGTGAACTGTGCAGGCTGTTTGAATTGAATTAAAGAAAGAGATAAGTGCATTTTTGTTTAGTAAGACGTTTGAATATTGGCAATGGTTTATTCTCTTCAGTTCAGAAAAATAATTATTGTATCGTTTCTCTTGTTAAAATTAAGTGTTTCTTATGATAACAAGTACAATAATACAGGAAGGCAGGAAATAATCGGGAACACGCGATAGCGCCGTGCCCTTAATATGATTGAGTTGAGTTTTTACAAAAACCGATGATTTTAATTTTGTTATAACTTTTGTAAAATTCAACCAATTTTAATAAGATCTACATCATATTGAGGAGAATTTTATTCTGGGGAACATTTTGTATTACACAAAGTCAAATTGATCTGAAAAACGCTATATACAAAGTTTTTCCAAATCTTTTTTTTTTTCTACTAATTTCGTCGTCTGTTAAAACTTAATGCACGTAAAAACCGCAGAACTGAATTATACCAAACTTTACAGGCATATATAACATTACCCTGCGAATGTTATAAGCTACATAAAAACAAGGATTTCACCCATTTTGTCAACATATAACAATGGTCCAGTTTTGTATTATACGAACACTGTAAATCAAACCTCCACTTTAGAATCAATTCACTATGGAAATATATTGTATTACTCGAAAATAAATATTAACATTAAATACAAGTTATCCACATTAAGATATTTTGTAAAATGTGTGATATTCTTTCGGCATCTTACATTAAGATTATATCGATATATAATTTACGATATGTTTTACATATATAGATTAATTTACAAATTCCGAAGGGGAAGTATAGGAAATGAAAAGGTTCGTTGCTAACATAAACACAAGATTCAGTTGACGACTCATCGGCTGCAGTCAAACAAACAATACAGAACGAGTTTAAAATCTTGCAAAAAATAAAGGGAGATACAAAACTACTTACCGACTTTGCCTTTCCCGAATCTCCGATGAGCGCTTGAGCAATAACACATTGTCCCTAGCAAAGATTGTATTATCCGGAGATTCTTCATTCACATTGAAGTTTTATTACAGTAATTTATGTGAGTGTTTCATGCATTTTTAAGCGAATGATGTTTATTCATATTGAAGTGTTATGACAATAATTTAGGTGAGTGTTTCGTGTCAGTTGTTTTATTGTTTATATTCGGATAAAGGGGTTAAGCCGAAAACCGTATCTAAATTTGGTCAATATTCACTATGTTTAAATCAAATAACAAGCTAATTTACCTAGAAGTTATAAATGACTTCTAAGAAGAAAAAAGTAATAAAATCTTGAAGAAAACAGGACCAGTCAGAAGAATGCGTACCTGCGCAATGTGTTAATATAATTGCAAAAACTGAACAAGAATATTTTAACATATAAATAGACGAAAAATAATAAGGCGTTGGCAAAATTAAAAGTTTAGTTACATGTAGGTGCATGCCACCCAAAAAAGCAATTTTGTGTCACTGCATTAACATTTCTTTCGTCTATTGTATGTTAAAATATTTGTGTTCAATGTTTGTCAAACTTTTACAATTATATTAACACATTGTTCAGGTACGCATTTTTCTTACTGGTATAAACATGCTTTAATGGGCGACTTTCTTATAAATAAGTATAATTTAAAAAACTTTGATGAAAAATTCAAATAGTAATTAGATAAAAACGTAGTTAATACAGCTTCACTTAAAACGAAATGTATATGTTCATATCATGTAAATTTTACGGAGTTTCAGAAAAAGAAATTGGAAACATAAATTTTCTTAATGTGTCCAGCAAATATTTGTTCATATAATGCGTTAATCTGCTAGACATATGAAAATTGTGTCAGTCAAACATAGGGGCTTGATTTAATCCCCATATGCTTCCGTATTTTTTATCATAAACGCTGACAGAAAGCTTTTTACAACATTGTGTCAGTTAATTAAGTTTGAAAAGCTGAGAAAGAAACGATGCGGGTAAAACTGTGTGTGAGGGCACAAGAAGGAACCGATGGAGGACACAGGGTCAAAATTACTACATGAATAATAACTGTAATTTTATAAATCACTGGACAAATACGGATGCATTGATATTCATTTTAATGCTTGTGGGTCGCAAAGGAAAATCTCATATGGCAATCAAACAGTGTTGATAGATTGTTTACAGAAGAACACAACAAGGCAGCCCTATGCGATCCCGAAAGAATACTTTGCAGACTGTTTTGAACAAGGGACGTAGGGGTAAGTGTATGGGTTCCCAAGAAGCAATTGACCTAGGTGGGCTATTCTTTTGGCTGGATACTTTCCAGACAGACCTCGTATAACAGTTTACTGTCCTGATTCTCCTTCAAAGGGTCGGTAGAACTCTATAACCAGCTACCAACTACGGACTTTTCACGTCCCGTGGTTTAAGCACAGGTAAACTTTACTCTCGGAACATTTCAGCAAAGGGTCAGCAGACCACCATATCTAGCTCAGGCATCTGCCAGTTGAAGGACACTCCTATAAAACCTACGACCTATGGGCTCTGCTCCAATTCGCGCTACTCCGGTGGTCCTTAGGATGCAATCCCTTTAAAGGGTGGGGTCGGCCCTGAACAAGCTACATTTCACCTTAAAGCTTCATTGCTCCAGGCTGGTGTGTGTGTTTTAACTGGAAATGCATGTTACAGAAAAAGAGTAAATGTGTCTAAACCATTGGTAAAGCACATCTATATCAAAGTAAACAGTAATTCAAGAGACTTTTGCAAATGTAAGACGAGACTCCAATTGTGCCAGTTAGTTTAGAGAGTAGACGAACTTTCTTAAATCCTGTCCTGAATGGTTTTCGTCTCAAATATTCTTATGGCATTGACACTTAACGATTCTAAATCAAATTACATCTGTAAAAGTTAGAAAGAGTGGATAATTAGAGCTTCCTGGGGGCACAACATATTTCTGTGACAATTTCCCCTATTTTGCAAATATCACCGTGCAAAACAGAAGTTTTATTGCTCAACTTGCACCCATTGCAACTATCTACCATTACATTTACACAAAAAAAAGAAAATCCGCACGTTCTATGCATTCTTTGACGCCAACGCCGCCCATTACTACTTGTCTTCGATACCAAACCTCGAAGACACTTACAGGATTAGCGTGCTGATGCGTCACTCGGTGACATGTTCAGGGGTTTTAACTGCAATGGGAGATTATAGGAAATAGATGAAAAATTTCAATGTTTCAATAATCTAATTTTTACATACCAATATATGGATGTGTTTTTATGTGTATCTTATTATTTGACGATTTCTTTTTTGATTTTTCCATTTCTTTTCTCATCAGTTTTTCTTTTACAAACTATCTTTTTGACGTTACCCTTTTATCCGATCCTACCGCATTACTTTTGCGCCCACCCCGCAATTTATCCGCCTCTCTGACTCCAGCTTATTTTCCCCTCTTAAACCGATCGAATCAGCGTTGACAGTTCGTTGTTAGTCCCAGTTCAAGGGCTAAATGTAAGGTTCTTAAAGACTCAACGACTCAAGTATTTCCAAATTAAAAAAAAAGCGCCATTGATCGAGTGATAGATCGATTAAACGATCGATAGGATAATCAAGGCCCCGTTGATCCACGGTTTTTGATCTAGATTTGGATCAATTTCCTGTGAAAAAGAAATAATAAAACTTCAAATTGCTTTTGGTTCTCTTAAATACATACACAGAGTCACACAAAATAACATTAGATATACAGAGAATGTTTTTCTCTTTTGACGTTAGACATACTTAAATCTTATTTCTTTTTACATATAGATATAAACAGATACAGATGTGGTAGACAAATCACTCAAAACTCAGGTATATTTATTTATAGCTAAGTAAAAATGATTTTCAAGATCAATTTTATTAATCGGCAAACACATACACACACACGCACAAACACACGCACATACAAAAACAAACACTTATGACAACCCAAGAAGACAAAGTCCTGTTTCTAATTTCTGTATATACGAGGATGGATGAATAAGTAGCGTAGCCCGACACCTTGTTATTAGATGAATTTTGATCTGAAATCTTCATGGTATAATGTTTGATCTATGTGATTAATATTTTTACTATAGTGTGTAGAATAAATGCCTTTTCATCATTAGGCGGTGGGCTTGATTGATTTACCTGCCCAAAGGTTCCAGGGAATTATGCCGAGAAAAGGCTTCCTAGAAAAAATTTAAATAAAGGATAGTAAGTGAGGTTCTTTGTTTCCTGGTGTAGTGATTTAGAGAGATATGTAAAATGTTCTGCAAGGCACAGGAAAGGCCGGGTAACTTGATAAATGAATATACTGATCAATCTGTTTAAATTCCTCGAAGTTTTGGGTAGCACCACCAATAAGATAACATGTCTGCAATTGTTGTTTCCAAACGCCCATACACTTTACTTACGTACATATAAATTGTGAATATAGCTATACATATTCAACAATATATACACACACACACACACGCATACATATATACACACTCATATACACATGAATATGCTTTGCTAAGTCTACATAGAAAGTCATACAGTTATAGAAACTTTGTACATACA